>JACEGR010002073.1:0-141476 GCA_014170235.1 Listronotus bonariensis | reverse complement strand
GAAAACCCATAAATACAAGTTTTAATCTTACAATAGGCTATAAATATGTTTTAAGACGTAGAAATAGCCCAATGAAATTAATTTTTAAGTTGGCATATTTATAGATTGAACAAAATTTATGAAATTATTTTTATTACCTCTAGAATAAAAACGACCATTTATCTATTAATTTACCAATTAAACCATATGCACTACGTGCCAAATTATATTTTGATATTAGAATCACAAGCCTGCGTCTGTACGTATTTATATTTTCACATCTTGATTTTAATTTTTTTTTGAGGCAATAAAATTAATTTGAAAATCGAAAAGTTTAAGCCCTGATAAAACAGTTTTACAAATGCCTTTGATCTTATTTAATTATTACTAAATCATTCAAACACAAAATTGTAAGCTTGTATACCTTTCTTACTCTTGGACTAAATGGCCTTGAGTAGGTCAAAGACAATGACATAAGATTTCAAAAAAGAGACTTGTACCAAATAGTCGAATTCATACAAGTAAAGACGGCAATCAACTATTTTTTTAATGCGTCATTTAAATAGTGTGCGAGCAACAAAACGAGGAACAATTTAAAAGTGAAACAGAACACGACGAGCTCATGACGTTGGTTGCTTTTTCTTCTATGAATCCGACTCTTATTATGTAAAACAAATAAAAGAATGTTTGCAGTTTTCAAGAACAGATTTGGGTGACTTTTAAATTATTAGGAATGTGGAAGTTAACTTTTTTATCATCCTACAATCAGTTGCGTAGCTACTATGAGGCTAGGCAGGGCAGTGCCCCAGGGGCCCTCAAGCTCAGAGGGGCCCATTGCAGATGAGAGGGGCCCCTGGGTTTAGAAGTGAAAAGAAAATGGTGTAATTTAGGTGAAAAGAGGTCAAGACCTTTTTTTTGTTGTCATTTTTGTTGGGCCTCGTTAAGAAAATAACTAAGCAGAACAGGACAAAAAAATAAATAAATGTAGGTAGAAAGAGGTAAAGATTTTTTTTTTTTTGATTGTCACCTTTTTTGAGGCTCGTTAAGAAAATAACTAAGCAAAACAAGAGAAATGTAAGATAAATGTAGGTGGTAACTTTTTTTTGTCAGTTTTCTTGGGCCAGATTACTCATTTAATCGATGTATTTTATTTCCTTGCCATTGTATTTAGGGCCCTACTTTTAGTTTATTTGTCCCAGGGTCCCTGCTAACCTAGCTACGCCACTGACAAAAGAGCAATGGGTATACAGTGTGCCAGAAACTCTATTGACGATCTTTAAAGGGTCATTATCCAATAAAAAATAGGAAAAACGCTTTATATGACTATATGTCTTAAAAGTCTTACTTTTTTAAACTACAAGTTGTTAAAGGTTTTGCAAAATAATCGTTTTCTTAGCCTTAAACGACGTATAAGAAAAAAATATATTTTTACCAACGTCGTCTGTCGAGGATGTACCGTAAATATTGTTTAAGGTACTGCTTTTTTCTAAAATATAAAAATCTCTTCTAATTTCTATTTGGTTTGGAACAAATTTGATCTCTTGCCTTTTTATTTAATATATGGTTTGCACGTACATAAACAAACAATTTTTGGGCATAATCATATCAAATCGCTAATAGAGAAATATTGCACAGTAAAATAAGGCCAGGCACTAATATTACCTGCCTTATTTTGACATCTGAGCTTGCGCAGATGCATGGTGGGATAAGAACTCCCTTAATAAGGATAGTGCCTGGCTTTATTTATATCGGTATTAGGTCGTGCCTTATTTTGGTTTTATTTTGACTTTGGAACTGTTCGTAAAACCGAACGGCTGCCGACCACAAGATCGAAAAGTTTTTAGAAGTAAAAATACTTAAAACCTTGCTTTTCCAAATTTATTTCTGTAATTGTGTAAAACAAAACCGTACATCACAAAACAATGAAGAAAAACTTCTAAAATATTTCCCCCTTTTTTAGGTTAATGATACTGTCAACAAAATTTGCAATATCTCTAAATTATGGGTACAACCACTAGGACCGGTATTAATAATACCCGAGCTTAATAAGGCAACTTGCAATAATTCTCTAATATCTAATTCTAAAATAATCAATTTAATTTTTGTATTTATCTCTTTACCTTTAATAAATTATCTAGAAATAAAATTGAGCAACTTTTTTTATATAATGATTGGTAGAGAAAACTAAAAAGTAAGTAAAGTCTGTGGCCTCATTCTTAATATGCCTACCAAATATTAAATACTGTAGAAATTAATGGTATTTGCATTTATTTACTCGAAAACCATAAATTGAATAAAAAGTCAAGAACACAAAGTTGTTCCAAACTAAACAGAAAACCAAAAGAAAATGGTATTTTAGGAAAAAGGCGGTGGGGTACCTTCTCTATCTTTAAAAATATTTACGCAAATATTTCACGGATAGAATAAAAAATTTTCCTGCACGTCAAAAAATGTGCTTTGATGCATAATGAGGTCTCCTAAATATTTAAAAAACCAATCTAAATTGGTACTATAAAAAAACTATTATTTTTACACCCTTTAGTTTTGAAAGTAAGACGTTTAGGACATACAGTCAAAAATAGCAATTAATGTAAAAAGTGCATAAAGTAAAACTTTTTTTTATGAATGGTAGTGTGACAGGTTTATTATTATTAATTTTTGATCATTTCTATTAAATTTATCTTCAAACTGCCAAATTTTAAATTCAGTGACCACTGGCGTTGATAGGGGAAGGGGGGTAAAGGAGGTAATTACCCCCCATGAAGGTTGAAGAATTTGTAAGGGTCATGACAAATGAGATTGTGAAGTAGTGTTTGAAAGTGGGAAGACCTTTTAATTGCTTTTTGATAGCATTTTATGCACAAAATAAAATGTTTTAGTACAAAGAAAATCAGTAAAAATGGGTATTTTTTAATCTGAGGACCTCTTTTTTTTGCTCTTCATAATTTGCTTGGCCGATTTTCATTTTTGCCTTACAAAACGAGGTTGAAACATACTTTATCTATTGCATTACCCCCCAGGAAATAAATATATCTATCTATAAAATTAAAACACAGATTTTTTTTTAACATTTATAAAAAATAGTAATTTATGTAACAAGTGCATAAAGTGATACTTTTTTTTACAAATGGGAAGTTTGACAGCACGAGCTGTTAGGTGAGTGCTGCAACCGCATGATTAAAAAAGAAATTTTATGTATGTGTTACGTACTATATTTTTTCCACGACCGTATAAAATTTTTCCAAAATACCATTTTATACATGTTTTATTTATCTAAACTTATTAATTTCAATTTTTGCAGCACAACCATTATATTGCAATAAAAAAGCATACCCTCCTTATTTTTTAAGAGACAATTATCCTCCTCATAACTATGCATTTATTATTTAATTTTAGAAAATTGTATGTATTTACTTTTTGTAAAACAGTATAAATTCCTTTTCAATTTCTTAGTCATCCAAATTTATTGTTACTATTAAATTTAAATAATTTCTATTAAATTTATTCGCAAACTGTCAAATTTTAAAACTAGTGACACATAAACAAAAAGAAATCATGACAAAATCAAAGGTAACTTGACCGTTTGGTTCAGTTGATGTCGCATTTACTGTTACATTGCATAAATTACTCTTTAAGTTTATTGTAGTAGGCATGGTAACAAAACGCTAATTCAAAGTGTAAAAAAGCTTCGAACCTTTTTTTAACACTTTATGTAGTGTTCTAGAATGGAGTCCTTTACGTTCATGTTAACGATAAGAAAAACAGCATTTTTGTAACGGTCGTGGAGAAATTTTTTTTTTTTTAATTTTTCATTTGAGAATCGCCCTGTAGAATTAGAGGTGGGAAAAACAAATATTATTTATTAAAACTTCTTGGGTATGGTCTGAAAGATTTAAAATATTGAACCTTGGTAAAAAAACTTACTAAATTTGCTTACAGCTTAATTGCAATTAAGTCACTGTTTAAAAAATGATTTAATAATTTACCTACAAATACTTTTAAGCTACAATTGACCCACCTATATATGACTAAGGTAAATATTAGGACATTCCTTTACACTTACATACTTTCATTTATCTTAAAATATTTGTTAATTGTATTATTGTTTGCTAAAAGATGAATGACATTTTTGTTAGCATTATAACATCAATAATCTTTCAGCTAACAATTGCTTAACAACTTACCTAAAGCACTTTTATAATTAAACTAACAAAACAAATATTATGTAAAAAACATAAGTGTATTCTTCATAGAAAGGCTTATCTAAAGTACCTTTTTTAATAATGATTTAATTAAAGAAAATAATTCCAAAAAAGATTACAAACCAGCTGAAAATTTCTAAATGCAGCAATTTCTACAAACCAAGATTAGGAAAAATACTTTTAAATAACACCGAAGCTAGAAAGATTATGGCTAGAAAAATTTCATGCCAGAAATCTTTACTGTAAAAACACCATAAGAAAAAAACATTTTTATAATATTAGTAAGCAATTAAAGAGGTAGGAGAATAAAACAAGAATTGGCACAAAAACAATTTTAATATTTATTCTTTTATAGTAAGCAATGGACGCTCCCAATTTTATTCAGGCTTTTGCATCGACAATCCTGATTTTATTTGGCTTTAAAAGTACAGTTAAAAGCACAGGGACGTGTAATTTGATTGGTTTGAAGCTCTGCAGATGGTCATGCAAAACTGTCACATTTCTTAATGTATTTTTAATACACACAATCATATTTACGCGCTTTATGAAGGAATTAAAAGAAAAAAGATATAACTTACCAGAACTGACTTTGACCTTCAATGTAATAGTTCTGCATGACCGTCTAAACCAATCAAATTACACGTTCCTGTGCTTTTTACTGTAGTCTGATACTTTGGGCATTAAAAGTATAACAATGTACCAACAAATTGGGCTAATAATCTCAATTTTGAATAAAATGGACGTTCTTTGTTTTATTCCTGTACAATGTGTGTCAACCTGTCAATTTATTACCTGGCCAAGTTTGTTTTGTGGCAGATCTCTTTTGGAACCATAAGCATTGTCCCTTTTGGGGATGTCTTATAAAACCATTTATAGTTACCCCATAATTTCTTATACCAAATAGGCAAGTTGCCGATCTATCCATTTTTAACAGACTCGATGTACGGAATTCAGTTTTCACTTCATAACACTGCAAATTTAATAAGAATAATACATACACGCTGTGCCATTTCAAAACGTTCATGGAACAATTTTTGCTAATCTCTACCTGCTAGTGTTTGACTGAAAGTCAAATAAAAGTATCGAGCTGGCACGACGTGTATAGTTAAACCAAATTTAAAACTTATCAATCAGTAGGATCTTGAAAACCAGAAGAAATATTTTGATGACTGAATTCCCTAGCAATAGTGGATGAAAAGTTAGGAAAAAAATCTATAGTTCCTTGTACTTTTTTCTTATATATTTCTGTAATCAGGCCTTGGTTGGTTGGAAAATCAATCAATTTTAAATTTAAAAATTAATTGAAAGCCAACAGCTGTACAATATATATTTTTAAAATTATTACAGGACATTTTCTGTCAGTTATACTAACCCAAATTGTGCCAGCAAGACAAATAATAAACATACTATACACACATAAAACCATTAGTAATATAAATAATTGTTTATATTAGGGTGGTCATTTGAAAACGAAACAGAGCTAATTTTGGGCACTCCAGGCCCGGATTCTTAACTTCTCGATAGGTGACGACTCGGTAGGTATAGAGTTCTCGATATTCCTTTCGAAACCTATCGGCCTTATTTTCTCATTTGTTTTAACGTAAATAATTAATAGGATAAAGACTTATTGAATAAGGATAGTGCCTAGCTATGAAACTCGGGAGATATCGACTTGGAATAGAGTTTCAAATAAGTTACGACCCTAAATATTTAGTACAAATAAATTTGACAAGCTTAAAAATTCAAACTATATATATTTAAAGTAACAATATGATGTTATAACAATACTGTACAAAAATCATGTTTTGCAGCATATGTGAGGTGCCAATGGCACTTGATCACCGAGTTTTAATCCCTGGGCCAGTAATGAAATGGACTTTATGACTAACCAGAACACTTTTAAAACCTTTTTAGGAGGTTCCTTTTGACGAGTCTACTACGAATATTTATACCGCCATATATGGTAGCGGCGCTTTAACTCAGCCTGTCAATGTCAAATGTTTCGGGTGTCAGCACTGTGCAAATGCGTCACTTTTTTGTCGGACAAGTTTACCACAATGTTTTGCATGCAACTTTTAAACATTGTGCCAAAAATCGTAAAGGTTACTGTCACGTTGTGACTCTTGAGAATGAAAACTTGACCTGATCGAGCAAAATGTCATATTTTTCTGAATTCAGCATGCAAAAATAGCTTATAATTCACCCAACAAAGCTTTGACATCAAAAATGTCGCTGATCAGTGAAATCTGGGTTGGAGAGACCTTCAAAATACGTTATCACTTGAGCTCTCTCTTTATTTAATATTTTGGGGGTGAGTCTCACCCCTGCTCGAGAGGTTGCAATTTAGGAAGTGAAAGTGGCAAAAAATTGTTTCTCCTTAATCAATACCATGACGCGTCCTAGCGCTTTTACTTGTAATGTAGTGTTTGACAAATAAATAAAAATAAATAACCTGGAATGTCAAAATAGGCTCTGTTTTGTTTACAAATGGTCACACTGCATGATTATCCTCTTTGTGAATAAATATTATACCTTCATTTTTTTATCAAGGTTTAAAAATATTTTATTAATTTTGTTACAGAATAAAATCTTTAAAATATAATAATTAATTTATTAATTGTATCTTTGTTTTTTCTGCGCGACCTACATCCTCTATAACTTTATTTACAATTTATACATATGGCATACTTCTGACCTAGGGTAAGTCTTGAATATGACATTTCAGATAATATAAAGGTAGGTCAAAAATATAAAACTATTGGATAAACCATAAAATATTTTTTTAATTTAGCATAAAAGTTTTAAAATATCTATTTGATGCATGTTTTCTTTTCTTGGAACCTATGTAATAAAGGATATGAATAAATAAATAAATATGATTTTAGATTTCTTATCAATTAGGCAGTAAAAATTGTAATTTGCTGGATAGTAGCACTAGCAATTAAATAAAAAATGATAACAATAATAATTGTAGGATAAGCACTAAATATGTTATGAGTTAAAAATGATGTGTATTTTATCTACATGTTTGAGTTCTTAAAATATTTGCATTTAGTGAAATATTTTACAACTGAAATAATTTTGATAAGCAATTTACTAATAAACTGGCTACCTCATATTTTATTTGTTTTAAATGATCATTATGTAGATCAAAAAGAAGAACAACCCACCTACTAAGTTTATTTATCATTTTTTACAATGTCACGTTAAAATAAGGGTTTTTATTACTATTATATTAAGTTACCTCATCTCTCCAACCTTTAAGTGTAACAAAAATATTTTTGCTCTTAGTTCTCTTAATACTTCATCAATTTTGGTGCTTCTTTCCTCATAATCACGAAATGCTGGATTTAGTTCAACACAGCCTTGAGTAATATTAAATATCTGTAACAGTTTAAAAAAAGTAAAAAAGGGCACACAAAAATGATAATATATTCAAAACACAAATTTATTTTTTGTTATACTTAGTTACATACCTAATATTTGAAATAACAAATTTTTTTAATTCTATTTTACAAGAAATTATCCTAAATAATTAAGAAAATAATTTATAGATCCTAAAACTAAAAAACATGTTAAAAACAAAATTAAATAGGACTAATAAAGTAATTTAAATATAGTTTTTGTTTCAAAAGAGATTATTTACTACAAAGTTATTAACTACAAAAATTAAACTTGAGTAAAAAAGGCAGGTGAATTGAGTATAGGTTTTTTGATAATAATTTTATAAAGAGAATGGAAGTAATTTCACCAATAGGTATATAAACAAAATTAAGGCACATTGAGTTATAAAATAAACATGACCAATCATAAATTGTATGCAAATATCAAGTATTTTATACCAGTCCTACATAAGTGGATATGTAATATTTTTTATACACATACCTCAGGAAAGTTAATTAACTGTTTCATCACATCTGGCCTAACCAGTCCAACTTGAAAGCCTTCAACTATAAAGGGTTTACAATCAGGAGAATTAAATCCTAAAAAGTATTAAATTTATAAGTTTTGGGTGTTGTAACAAATCAATATCTTGGCCAAACAGCAAAGAATCACTGTTATACAAGAACGTCTGAATGAACATCATATTTCTTATCTACTAGTTTAACTTAAATAAGTGTTTTTCTTACCTGACAAATAAAAACAGTTAAATTTTTGGGCTAGTTTTAAAATACGCGACATATTTGGTTCTTCAGATTGGACTGACATTTTTCCGGTTTCAGCGTCGTTCTAGCTGTCAGATTGACGTATGACATATTTATCAGCTGGACATGACAATTTCTAGTTATTTTTGTTTTGTTTCGTTGAATTCCTTCGCATTCACCTTTTTTATGAGCACAAGCACTGAAACTAGGCAGCCCACTATACACAAAACGGAGAAAGTATTCAATTCCACTGTTTCATAATTGGAGTATGTATTTATACTATTTTATTCTACAAGAAAGAATAAGATATCAATATACGTGACGTTTTTGTTTTTGAAAAGAAATTGTTCTCTAACCTCATTTCACACCCTCAAAAAGTTCTTTTAGAGGTATGTGCCTCATTTCTATTTTTGCAAATTTTACAGTCCCGCTAATATATTATCAACGATTCATTTCAATAGATTTTTGATATTATTTTATTTATATTGTTGAGTAATGAAAATAGTGCCCAGGCTAAATAAACCGGTTTTAATTATAAGAAATTTGTTAAATAAACAATCATATAAATATAAGAACTATAGTCTTTGTGAAAATAGAAATATTTCTAAAAATATGGGTTTACCATTATCAGAAGTTGTGAAAAATTGGAAACTCTTGCTCCGTTAAGCTTAGCTGAATCATGGGATAATGTGGGGCTTTTAATTGAACCCGATAGCCAGCAAAATATAAGTTCTGCCTTACTTACAATCGATCTTACAGAGGATGTTGTTCAGGAAGCTATTGATTTAGGGGCGCAGTTGATTATTTCTTATCATCCAAACATATTTAAGCCCCTAAAAACCGTTACACAAAGGTTATATTTATTTATTTAAGTGTTTTTGTTGGTATTTACTTTATTTTTTCAGGTCTTGGAAGGAAAGAATTATTGTACAATGTATTAGAAACAATATTGCAGTGTTTAGCCCGCACACAACATGGGATGCAATGGAAAATGGAGTTAATGATTGGTTGGCTTCAGTTTTTAATGATAAAGAGAGTAGACCTCTCTGCCCGAATCAAATATGGGAAGATTTCTTACTCTACGTAAACCTATTTCATTAAAGTCAGCTATTGAAAATTTAAAAACTCATATTGGTATACCTCATTTAAGAATGGGTTTAGCAAAAGGAAAAACTTTAGGTAATAAAGACCAGATTTTAACCTTTTAAAATATTTATATATTTTTATTTTTTATATTATATATATTTGAATTAAGTTAACAAAAATTAAAAACATGTTTAAGTCCCATTGTACTTGGATATATATAACAGGTTTTCACTACATTAGTGTTAGATATTAAGGCAACTTTATTTAGAAGAAAACTGTATCCATTATCATATAGCTTTTAGCAAACTACTGTATTTAATGGCATCAAATCTCCAAAATATATTAAAAATGGAATGTTATGTTTTTAGATTCTGAAATATCAACTGTAGCACTCTGTGCTGGCTCAGGTGCTTCAGTACTCGCTGGTGTTGAAGCTGATTTATATTTAACTGGTGAAATGTTACATCATGATGTTCTTGATGCTACCCAAAAAGGAATTTGTGTTATATTATGCAATCATAGCGACTCAGAAAGGGGATACCTGAAGAACTTCCAGAAAAGATTTGCTAGTGAACAGTTGAATGTTTTTGTATCAAAGATAGATAAAGACTGTTTAACAGTAGTTTAAATGTACTTATTAAAATAAAAAGAAACTAAAGCAATGATTGTTAGCTTTTTCATACAATATTAAGGGAAACGTTTACTTCAATATGAAAATCCATTTCATAAAATCGTAGGTCTCGACTAACATGAATGGAAACCAAAAATAGTTTATAAAATGTTTACTTTATTTTATATCTAATCTTACATTAATAAATATCTACTTAAAACCTATGAGGTCTGATTGGATTTTCAACATCGAATAATTGTGGATCCTCAAGAAAACAGGGTTCTTTAAGGTATGTCGCCATAAGTCCTGCACTTTGGGCCTTTTTAATTTCAGCTTCTACTATTTCTTGTTGTTTTTTACACAGTCCTGTTATATGCCGTCCATAAACTCTTCCTGTGTATGGGGACTGGAACTGGGATAATAGTTTTACATTTTGTAATCTGCGTTAATATCATATTTACATAAAACACATTTTCGTCGTTCCTTTTCAAAGGGATTATCCATATCAAAGTTGGGTTCATCATTTGTAGAGCCAATAATGCTCGAGTTTGAGCTACTGAATCGAACCACTAAAAGTAAAAAAAAATGTGTATCCTATAAAAAAAGGCACCATTTATTTTTTCTTACCGTTCTGAAGTGTTGGTAAAACCCTTCTAATTGAACAAAAATTCATATTTTTATTTAATTAAAGCCAGAAAAAAAAATAAAAATGTAATAAATCTGGCTTTTAGGTTATTTGGTTTACGACCTCTTATTTTACCGTAGGCGAAATAGCTACGAAGACTGTACGTTACAAAAAAAGATAGGTTAGTTGCGCAAGCAGTTAACGCTTCTTATATTAAGAAGAAGAATAGTTCGTTGTGTTGACAGTGACAGTTATTTCAAATTTTGAATTTTGTTTTAGGTTTTTGAAATTAAAAGGAAACTCCATTTTTGTGATAATTTTCTTCCAATGGAGAAAAAGACGGACCAAATAGGTCACTAACTTCTTCAAATAGATGGTAAATTTTGTTAAATAAATCACTTTCTTCTCGTATGCATAAGAAAATAACGTTTGATGTGTTTGTTTACATACTGTTATGAGTATCAAGTAAATAATTATTATTTGTTTTTGTAGGAGTTATGTACCTGGAAAGAAGTTTACCCTTACTCCTTTAAATTTAGATGATATAAGAAAAGAACTTCTAAAACATTCACAAGAGAAACATTCACAAGAGAGTGAAGATGTTGAAAGCGATGACACTGAAGATGCTGGAGAAAGTGATGGTACTGTGGATGATGAAGAGAGTGAAGCTGCTAGAAATGTTGTTGAATGTGATGAAATATATGATGATCCAAACAAAATTACACTTTCAAATAATCAATTAAAGAAGCAATGTACAAGTTTAGTTGATTTTCAAAGAAAACTTACCAATACCTCTTCAGAAATACCAGAACATGCAAAGGAACAAACTAGGAAAGAAACAGATCAAGAAATAAAACATTGTTTTAATTCGAGCCATAAACATTCTAGGTAATACTTATAAAAATAAATGATATCTAAAAAAGAATAGTTAATTTATGAAGAATTTTTTACATTTGAGGAACCCCAAATCAAAACACAGTTTTAAAAAAATGCAAAATTTAGAGAATATCTCACAATTTTTACTGCTCGTTCTCCATATATTAATTTTAAAAGGTTTTTTTAGTCGAAATATGTATATATTTATAATATATTTTTTTATGAATAAAAACTTTTTAACGTAAAAAAGTAATAAAATGCGAAGTAAAAGTGGTGAGATACTCTTAAAATTGTATTTTATTAAAAAACTGGGTTTTCATTTCGATCTCCTCATTTATTTTCTGTTACAGTTTTAGTTCATCATTAGAAACAGTTTTTGAGGATACAATAAAATTAGAAAAACATGGTGATCTCTACAAAGAGTGTGAAAATAAAGAGAATATTTCCAGTTATGTGGAGCCATTGAACTTATCAAAGGAAAGAAGAAAAATTGAAAACAGCTTCGAATTGGATTTGTCTGCATTATCATTGCATACACCAGTAAAGAAAAAAGAAAATGTCTTTAATTATGCTACACCAAGAATAAATATTATTCCACCATCCGAGTCTAAATCTGTAAATAAAACTGGTCCACTGTTTAAAACCCCAATGTTTCCAAAAATCCTTATGCATTAAAGAAACTTTTCAAGACTCCAGTGAATAAGCCTTTAATGGCACCTCAGCTTTCATCAATAAGAAAACAAGGAACACCATATCAGTCGGTCAAAAAACTTATTCTAGAGAACACACTAGTATTCATGAGAGTGGTGAAAACCAAAGGGTAAGTAAGTTTTTAGTAATAGTTAATTTTATCACTGTTTATAAATTTTCTTTAAGTAATTTTATATTTTTGAAACTGTTATATTGTAGAAGCAAGTATATATTGACGTTTGACATACAAAAATATTTGTAGTATGGTAGAGCTAACTGAGCAAAGTGATAAAATTTTAAAAAATCCAGGAATCAAAGAAATAAGCAAAGAATGTAATGCTGAACATACAGGTGGCCTTAACTTTGGACTTCATTTGGAATCACTAGGGTCAAATTGGGCTTAGGATCTCATAGTGGGATATTGGCAATGCCATATATTAATGAACAAAAAATGAAAATTTACATTTTACCACTTAGATTACTTAGCTCTGTCACTTTTTATGTCTTGTATATGACAAGCATGTGGTAATAAAGAAAAAATCATCTTTTTTTATAGGTACCTCTTATTCCAGTTATGCTTCCAAATGAGTATGAGCTTGATAGAATATTAGTAAATAATACAGAATATATTGTTATGAATATGATAGGTAGAGGAGGAAGTTCTGAGGTATTTCATGCTTTTAACCCAGAGGAGAAAGTTCACGTAGCAATAAAATCAGTATCCTTGTCAGAACCAACAACTGCGGAGGGATATATAAATGAAGTTAAATTGTTGGAATCACTACAGAGCTGTGATAGAATAATCAAGATGTATGATTAGTAAGTATTGAAAAAAAGTAAATAATATGGTTATTTCAAATAATCTATGTTAGATTATATTATAATTTATTAATATATCTATATTATAATATTATTTTTAAAATCATTGTTGAATGCAAATCAATTTTTGTGACATACAATTTTTTCATCAATTAATTATTTTTTTACGTTTTGTTTTTTTTTTACTTTTATCAAATTTTCCATTCTAGATAGTGAATCTTAGATTTTAATGTTTTTTATTTGTTTTGCAGTGAAGTCCGAGACGACAAATTATTAGTTGTACTCGAAAATGGCGGTGATGATCTAAGCACAATTTTAAAACAACTTTCAACAAAACAAACTTACTTACCAACGTATATGCTGATTTTTTATTGGATGGAAATGTTATATGCTGTAAACCAAATACATTCAAATGGTAAGTAAAAATCAATATTTTTGGAAGTTTTATTTTAGAACAGGGTTTACCAAAAAATGTAAAATAAGATGTTAGCTTGGTATTGGTTGCAGTCTTAATTATACCTCTAAGTAAATATCTTATCATAACTTTTTTCATTTATTACGAAAACAAAATTTGCAATTTTATAATATACTTAGTATGTTAAAAAAAATACTGTGGAACAAAACAAGACATAAAAAGCATGTAATTTATTTTATGAGTTGATCATGCAGTTAAAGATAGCTGGCAATTCATTATGTATATAACTTTTTATATTTAAATATACCTACTATAGAATAAATAAATTAATTTTATTTAAAAAAAATAAATTACTAATCCCCCTATTTTAGGTGTAATCCATTCAGATCTCAAACCAGCAAACTTTCTTAGGGCAGAAGGTGGACTTAAATTAATTGACTTTGGTATTGCCAGCAAAGTTCAAGAGGATATGACCTGTGTATACAAATCAAACCAGGAAGGGTCTTGTAATTACATTAGTCCAGAAGCTCTTAACATCCAAACAAATGGCAATGTTAATAGTCCAAGCTATGGGAAGCCAAAATATAAAGTAAGTTTATAAATATTGTTTTTTAAAGAAGTTTTAAAAAGGTTGTTAAATACAGCCTTGTGGATCTATAAGTTTTTAAGTGTTTTTCAAATTTTTAAATGAATCAAAGTATTTCAGATAGCTTTTTTTTAGATTCACTTTAAATCAGATGTTTGGTCACTGGGATGTATCCTTTATCAGTTAGTCTACAGAAGGACCCCCTTTCAACATCTAAACCAAATATGGGCGAAACTGGCAGCAATAATTGATCCTAAGCATCAAATTCAATATCCCCCGGCTACTTGGGTACCACCTAGGATAGTGAACACTATTAAGAGATGTTTACAGCATGACATGAAATCTCGACCATCAGTTGATGAATTATTACAAGAGTATGAGCAATATTTGAAAAATATTTAGTTCCTTGTATTATAGATTGAACCCATGACTAATAGCAAAAGATAGAGCACATAACTTGGTTTATATACTAATAAAGTGTTTGATATCTGCAATGAAAAGCAATAAACCATTTTTTTTTAAAGGGAATTTCGTATACTTAGATTCATAAAGTAGTTTAACTTTGGTTTAAAAAGACATAAGTGTATAGAAACGGCAAAAAGTATTTCATTTGATGGAGAAGTGATAGCATCGGATTTTTAAGATATACATACAGTGTGTCTACTTAAGTTGGCGTCATATGGAAAACTTTATTATTAAAATACTATTATATAAATATTCTTTCTGTAGGTAAAAAAACTTGAGAAATATCATTGTTATTATTAATATTTATGAATATACATATAATGTACATTTAACCAAATGAAAAGTTTCATAACAAGTAAAGCAACAATAAAGCGGGATCGATCAAGCTAATATCTACCTGTTAGTGTTCTACACGCGTTAGAGGATCTCCTTTTCATGCATTGCTTATGAACCTTTTGATTTGGCTGAACATGGTATTTTTTTATCTTTTATCAAATATAGGCGATCAACAGAAATTTCAACGGTTTTACCCGCGATAATTAGTTTTAAATGAAAGAACTTAGTGATTACTTTGACGTTAATTATATGAGTTATACGTTAACAGCAAGGTCAACCAAACCCTCCTAAACGCAGTGGTAAGTACGTTTTTTTGTTATAATTGGCTGATCGCCTAAATTTGATGTTTATATTCTGAACTGTTATGCCTAGCTTCGTGGCATAAAGTTTATATAAACAACATGAAAAATTTAAAACCAGAGTGGTTTTCCAGTACGCAAACAGAGTGCTCCCGAGTAGCTCAGGAGCATTCGTTCTACTTTATGGCGTTCCAGTGACGGAAAGTGTTATGCACCTGAACTACTTCGTTTTTCTTTCCCCTTGCCCTTCATGCACCAGCACCACTTTTGGTTTTTGTGCTCCAAACGTGCTTTTTATGGTTAAGGATGGATTTTTTAAAATTATTTGTTTAAAATGGAATTAGTTATTAAAAATAGATTATTATTAAGGCAAGACAGGTTAAAAAAACGAAATTTTAAAATTTCTTTAAGTTATCTCTCTTTCCTTGTTTAAGGATGCGTTCCAGTGACTAACTTTTTATAGCAGGTCAAGAGCTTCAAGCCCTGGAGCGTGACGCACAAAAATTTTCGTCACTGGAAAGCTACCTTAAAGCAGCTTTTTTGGATATGTTAAAAATTTAATTCTTATTACTTTCTGAGTGGTCTGAATATACAGGTTTTAGACTCCCTGTATCATGTAATGTACACATCTGACTAAATATTTTAGGGATGTTAATTTTAATGTTCCTGCATGTAGTTCTGACAGTTCTTGAAAAGAGTGAAAATGTCTTTACCGCTTTTATCAATGTACCGTTGCTTTTGATTTCTTGTTCCTTTCATGATTGACAGTGTTATTAGATATTTAAAATTTAATAGAATAATAAATAATTAACTGTAAATAATTATATTATAAGAAAAATTATATTTTATTTATTTTTACCTAATAAAGTCTTATATTAAATAATATTTTATTCTCTGTAAGAGTTAATGTGTCATATACTCCAATTGCATGTCAAACTTTACTAAGCAGTCAAAAATGACATTCTCCAATATGAATAATTATGGGTAAAGGTAAAAGAAAAAATTTTTACTGAAATATAAATAATAGACATGAATATTTTTATTTACTAACAAAAAAATACATTGGCTGTGTATATGGACCTTCTATAGACCTTCTCAAACGGCGATATGTAGACTGTCCACGGATGGGGTTAACAAGAAGACAAATGGACCAAAAGTTTTAGTTTTCGAAAAAATTAATTCTTTATAAAAATTTTTGCTTATAGTAAAAATAGGATTTACGCAGAGAAATTTTGATTTTGTATGTTCGCAAAAACTTAAAAAAACATTATTTTTCTCCAAGAGTAAACTACCTTTGTATTACTTTTCCGCACTAGTGCGGAAAATAATTACTTTTCCGCACTAGTGTTTTCAATCGTTAACATAAAGATATACAGTACTCTATTCTAGTACACTACATAAAGTGTTAAAAAAAATAACTTTTTTTCACACGTTGAATTAGTGTTTTGTTTCCATGCCTACTACAATAAACTTAAATAGAAATTTATGCAATGTAACAGTAAACGCGACATCAACTGAACCAAACGGTCAAGTTACTTTTGATTTTGTCATTATTTCTTTTGGTTCATATGTCACTACTTTTAAAATTGACAGCAAAAGACAAGATCACACTGAGAAAAATTAGGTGTACGAGATTTTAATTCCGTCACTGTACATACAATTTTCTAAAATTAAATAATAAATGCATAGTTATAAGGAGGATAATTGTCTCTTAAAAAATAAGGAGGGTATGCTTTTTGTTGCAATATAATGGCTGTGCTGCAAAAATTAAAATTAATAGGTTTGAATAAATAAAACATGTATAAACTGGTAATTTGGGAAATTTTTATATGGTCGTAAAAAAATATAGTATGTAACACATGCATAAAGTGTCTTTTTTACTCACGGAATTGCCATTCATAAAAACATCACTTTATGCTAGCGTAGCTATAAAGGTGTTAGAGTCCGGGGCGGAAACTAAAGTCGGGGTCCATACCATTTCAGTAAAGGAGTGTTGTTTTGTGGAGAAAATTTCGGAGAGCAAAAAAAAAAAAGGTCCTCGCCCAAATGGGGCCCGCCCAATGTAACATATGATATATATATACTTTCTTAAAGTCGGGGCCATCTTTTCCCCTACGTTTGACAACCAAAAAAGCCGCCCAGCAAATAGGGACTTTATTCACTCTATTTTATCCGTTCTGTGATCGAGCGGCCCCCTTTTTCTTCACATTTTTTTTCTAAGATTCCAGTTCTTTACCACAGAAACAAAACAGTTTACTTTTTCCTATAAAAACCCTGTCTGGGGGTCCCTTCCAACTGGGGAGCCCGGCCCTTCTCGCTACGCTACGTGACTTAAATTATTTTAAATTTTTATAATAAATGACCTATATTACTAACTCTTATTAGACTTTAGCTTTCTTAAACACCTGTTTCTCCAAACGTACTACATAACACAATTTTTCAACCCTTGGGTTTTCTACAATTGGTGCTTAATATTTGATTTCAATTTTAAAACTCCCCACATTTTTTCTATTTTTTTTATTCTGCATTTTTCCATAAATTTGTAATCCTTCACGTTAAATCGCTGTAGCCTTGGCTCATTGAAAGTAAAGCTTTGGCATTTTATGAAAACGGTAAAATAAATAGAAAACTGGGGTTTTTAGAAGTGGAAATTAAATATTGCAGGTACCAATTTACTTTCAATCAAAAATTGGACGCAAAAATGAAGGAGAGAAATAGTGAATTCAGGTTAGTTTTGGTTATCAAGTTTGATGATGAATATCTCGAGAACGAAACGAGCCCAACTAAAAATTATTTTAGATCTTCGTAATCAGCACCCACCCCAAAATCCCCATATACCTACACAGTAATTTCATTAAAATCGGCGAGGCGTCCGGTTTGTAAATAATTACCGTTTTTATGAACCCTGTAAACAAAAATCAACATTTGTTCTTCCTGAATCCTTATTTTAGAAGCAAAAAAATTATTATCAAGAATAACTTTTTTCAAAAACTAAAATTTTTGGTCCATCTGACCTCTTGTAAACCCTATCCCGTGGACATTCTGTAGATAAAGTATGCCGATTTCTTTAAAAAATGATAAAATCAACGATTTATTTCACAGGGATTATACCTATGATAAAATTTCTATTCGGAAAACTGCTTCGTCGGGTTTTGTCAAATATGTGTTATATTTTTATAATACATATTTTTAATTTTACAAAAGCCCGACGAAGCAGTTTTCCAAATAGAAGAAATTATTCGACTGGGAGCGTGGCGTCTCCTGTAATCCAGCTACTTGGAGGTCGGGTTCAGTGGATGGTTTGAGGTTGGGATCCCTGGTGCAGGGCGTCTCGCGTCGACCGGGTGTCCACACTAAGCATGGCGTCAATATGGGTACCTTGGGGAGCCTGAGGTAGCCAGGTTGGCTAAGAGAGGCGAACCGGGCCAGGGGAAACCCAGCAGCCAAAAGTCTCCGCGTCGTGCAGTAGTGGGATCGCGCCTGGGAGCGGGAACTCTGTGTCAGCCCGATCAAAATAGCTAGACCTGGACCTTTTTTTGTCATATTTTTTAAAAACTTAATTTTGATATATTGATTAATACTGTAAAAGATTCTACAAAATAAGCTTAGAATATTTTATTATTTTTTTTAATTATAAAGGCAATGTTAATACATTAAAGCTGACATCTTTACTTTTCAAACTGATGAGATTAGTGTTGGCTTAAATTTAAATAGGTGGCGACTCTGTCTGTACGCGTAAGGTTCCTTTTAACTTTCATAGGTGGCAGTAAATTAAACAACGGGGTTCAGGACCGGACTTTGAAAAAGTTGTTCTTTCAATATACTCTTATACAGGGGTGTTTCTAATGACAGTATAAAAATTTAAGAGTAAAAAGTATTCCTATGCTAGTTTTATGAAAAAAAAATTTACCATAAACATTGGTCCGGAACTGAATTACTTCCAAGACACAGGCAGTAAATTATTTTAAATAACTTCAGTTCGTTTTTAATTTCCTAAATATTCCTAATCTGCTTTTAATACAATTTGGCAGTGTTATGTAACTTAACTTGCTTTAATTTACTAGGTGCAGTGGTGTCTCTAGTGGTACCTGACCAATTATTTTATACAAAAAAATGGACGCCACCGACTTTGCAATCTTTATATACAGGGTGTTTCCTTACTACGATACAAAACTCTAGGGGTTGATTTCTTATGTCATTTTATAAAAAAAAACATATTTCCGGACTTGCTTGGTCATTTCTAAAATGCATGCGGCGGAAAAGTTTTTTAAGTCGATATCTAATAAATATCTTAAAAAACCTCTAACCGGTTTGTTTCAAATTTGATCCACCTATTTGTAATAAGGCGCTTGTAAGGCTTTACCTAGATTTAGATTATTGGGACCAGTGGCATCAAAGTGGGTACCAAACAGTGACGACGCAAGCACTTTTGGTTTAGAGGTGGCCAAGGGGCGTCGAGACATTTTTAGGGGTGGCCATTTTTTTATGTGTGAAATTTTTGAAGACAAAAAAAAAGGTTATTCTTACCGTTAAAGACCTTAAATTTGTTGTTTTCTGTCCCCGTATTATACTCTTGAGGAGCAAAAAGTCCTCATTTCTATGCATCTACGCATTCAACCTGTGAGAGCCACCTTTTTGCCATTTTTTCAGAGTTGGCCCAAAATTTTTGTGTGCCAGCAATTTTTCAGGGGTAGCCAGCCATTAGTTATTTTGGGGTGCCAGGGCCTGCCCCCCACTGGTACCGAAGCCAATATTTTCTGTAAAAAAGTACGCTACTGACTTCTCATGAGATTTTTATATTTTTTCCTATTATGCAACTAATATACAAATTTTCTTTTCTAAAAAAAAAAAAAATAAAGCCGCAATCTTAAAAATTACACCATTTCCTAGTCGCTTTTTTACAAAAACCATATAATATAGGGTCGGACACTAAAACCTGTTGGCCCATTTTGACTGTAAAAAGAAAAATAATCTGGAATAATACATGCTCAAAAAGATGTCGCTTACTCTGTCACAATTACCAGGCAGAGGAGATTGAAACTGAGCATGGCATAATTTTCGGCATTAATCTTGTATGTGTAAAAACTTTATAGAAGGTGTCTACAACGTTTGTAAAAAAACTGAACTGAAATCACTAACAAAAATAATCCATAATACGTTTTGTCTTATTTAACTTTTATTAACAAATGCAGTTCTTGGTTATAAATAACATATTATTTACTAATGTTTTTTATTCTCCAAAGTTAATTCTATTACAAACCTATACTTAGTAAATATTATGACCAATGTCAACATTGGCGTAGCGTAAAGGAAATAGGCGTTAACAAAAGTCGAATAAGCCAGGCACCTTTTGTTTGGAAAAATCATGCGGCTCAAGGGCGTCCGTTGGGGAGATAATCAATAAAAATTAAATTAAAATATCAAAAAGCGAGGTTAGTTGGCTCGACATCTAAAAAAGTTATTTGAAAAACATGTTTAGAATTTAATTTTAGGCCGATGTGCAAATTTGAAATAAATATTTTAAAAATATTAAAAAGACGTTTTTTTCCAAAAAAAAAAAATGGTTTCTCACTGTATAAAAACATATTGTTTATTTTTAAGATGGCGGCCATAGATCATTTATTAAAGAATTCCGTTATTCGGATACCGTCAATAAATGATCTATGGCCGCCATTGCTATAATAATACTGTAAAATGTTTATTAGTCTATCTTAAAAACTACAAAAAAATTGGGGGTGGGGGTACAACATCCTGTGTCACCCAGTATAATTATATGTTAGTGTGTATAACTCACCTTGTCAAAAATATCCGGTCAATGTAAAATTTTTAAAGAGACCTTGGGTTTATCATTACCAATAAAGTTCCAAAGTCCCCATCAATTCCATGTGTGCTTTGACTCGTATTCAAGGACAGAGGTCAAAGTTTTAGGTTTTTGTGATTTTTCTCAAAAACTGTCAGTTTTATTGAAAAAATATCGTAGACCAAAGTTGTACGCATTAAAATTCTGTATAAAAATGGTTCAATAATTTTTTCTTTAAGACCTACCATTTCCCAGATATTGCGCTTAAAATAATCACGGTCATCACCTGTGAGATAGTGTACTTGGCGCGTTTTTTTTTTAATATGGTTTCTCCCGTAGGCCTACTTCACAAACCTATATGGCGTTATTTTCAGGAACCATAAGCAACTTTAAATACAATACTTTTTTGTTTTTAAGCAAAAATAAACACATTTTTTGTTAATTTTTCTTGCTACATCTCCCTAATGATTGACTTTTGACCTCATGTTTATAAAGCAAATCCTTATTTTGAACAAGGGATCATCTCCTAAAATTTTTCGCATTTTTTAAACCAACCTGTATATCAAAAAAATAATTTATTTACAAAGCTGCAAAAGCTTCCACAAATCCTAAAATAAAAATAGACAATTTATTGATGAAACAATTTTATTTCTAACTTAACATGTATTCTATACAAGATCCTAAAAACAAAATGACGAATAAAAAGAAAATATAAAAAATTAAAAGCATCTCAGCTAGACATATATTCGCATAAAACACATTTTCTCAGACTGGGTGTAACTAATCTTATGTTAAGGATGATACAAATAGAAAAATATCGATCTTAACAATTGACCAAACTTATCTACTGTCTGGTGAGCAATTCTCGTATAGAAAGCTCCAAGTTAGGGTAAGTAAACATAAACATGGCTATGCAATAATTGTCTAGAGCTAATAAACTAAAAAGTATATTAGTAATGTAAAGATCAAATCTTATTTTTCATAAAGAAAAATAACGCTTTTCATAAGATTCAAATAATCGAAAATATATACAGGGTTGGGCCAAATTAAACTTGCACTCTTTTTAACTACTAATAACTTTTTATCTGTTGCGCCTATCTTTTAATTTTTGAAGGGCTAATAGGTAGATATTTTTTCTCTAAGTTTTCCAATTTTGGTCAAATAGATTTAGACAGGACGGGACTTCCGAAATACTGTATTTAACCTTGTTGCAAAAGACATCTGATTTAGCTGCAAGCAAGCTAATACGTTTTTCTTGCAGACAAACTATGGAAAATGATTCAGTAAAAGCGAATCTCTCAAAAATTTGAGGATTTAGGAATTATAATTATTTTCAATAAACAATGCCCCCTATCATCTCTCGATTTTTTTAAAACACTTTTTTTAGTGTCCTTTGAAAATCAAAAATGTGAGGTTACCATGGTTACTGAGTTGGATGCTGACCAAACTTAACAGTAAATTAATTAAAAATCGACGTATAAGCCTAATTGTAGATAAAATTATTTTTTTGCAACGAAGTTAAATGCATCATTTTGGAAACAGTCCCGTAACTCCAGTCCAGTTTAAATCTATTTGACCAAAATAGGCAAACCTAGAGAAAACATATCTACCTATTAGCTCCTCAGAAATAAATAAGATAGGCGCAACAGACAAAAAGTTATTATTAGTTAAAAAGTGTGCAAGTTTCAATTTAGCCTACACTGTAGAATGATTTATTAAACGGCGCAACTGTACATATCTGGAAAACCGTTTGCCTTGCATCTTGGACAAAAAAATTATTATACATAGTGATACAAATCCAATGCATAATCATTGCTATCTCGGTAATTATAAGAGATTATAGAGTTGGTTAAACGGTTTTTTTGGGGTTTATTTAAGGAGATATTTTTAAACAAATAACAATTCACCATTGCCACTTTTTGTGTTCTATAAAATGATGTCACTAAATTTAAGATCTGACGTTTCGTCTTTGAGCCAGCATCATCATGACTTTTTTAAATGGGAGGAAATATTTGGTTTTGGGCTTAATAAACTTGTAATTTAATTCTAAATCCAACGATGTATCATCAGAGATTTTACATTTATGCGACGTTTCAAACCAAAAAACCATCATTCACTATTTTTCCATTAAAAATTAAGTTTTCATTCAAACGATTTTGAAAATTTCCATTTAAAGGCAAGTATGAATTATTTTTTATAGCTACTCGTTATTATTCTATTTATTTATTTATAGTTTAACTATCAAGCTACAAAAATTAATGTTATTTACACACATTTACTTATACGGAATAAAATAAAGCATTTAATTTAATAAAACGCCTCCATCGAATTTATCGTATTATGTCATAAAAAAAATAGATGCATACTTACTTGCAAACGGAAATTTTCCCGAACGTTTGGGGGAAAATCTTTATTTGTAATGGCGAAATAGTGAATGATGATGGTTTTTCGGATCGAAACGTCGCATAAATGTAAAGTGTGATATATCGTTGGATCTAGAATTAAAATTAAAGCTTAGTAAGCCCAAAACCAAATATTTCTCCCATTAAAAAAATAAATAACTAAGTTGATGATGGTGGCCTAAAAACGAAACGTCGGATCTTAAATTTAGTGACATCATTTTATAGAACTGAAAACATGGCATTTTAGTGTGTCGATGGTTTTAAAATATCTCCTCATTACTAAACCGAGAAAAAAAACTTTTCGCAAAATTTCGTATTTTTCGGATAATCCTAGAACGGCTGCAAACTTTTAAAACGGTATATTGTTAAGCATAAAAAAAGCACTACTTTGCCCCAATTGAACCAACTTTCTATCTCTTATAATTACCGAGATATCAATCCTGATGCATAGAATTTGTAACACTTTGTATATAGAAATTGGATAATATTGGATATCTTTTTAAAGCTTCAAAGCCATTACTCAAGTGACACAACAAAGTGGCATCAACGTGCTTCATCTTTGGCCAAATATTTTATGAAAAAACTAAATATTTTTAAATAAGTGGTTTATTAATATAATTTTTTTAATTTACATTATGCCAACAATTTTATAAACAAAAGAGGGTAAATAATACTTCACAGTTTCAGGGAAGATGACAGAATTATGTTTTGACAGGTTGTTAGCATACAACCCGTAATGTGCAGTAGAGTGTCACTTATGTTTAGCCTACTGTCAGCATAAAAATGTAATGCATTGTTGTCAGAGTAAACAAATGATATTAAAAACATGTCCTGATTACTACTATATTAAACATTTTAAAAATATATATTTATTATTATAGACAAAGATTTGTAATGGGGTAAATGTAAACAATTTACACTGTAACATCACAGATAATTTTTGGGGGCATCCTCTCTATTTTATTGTGTTTCATACATGTCTAATGGCAAATATGGGCATTTATTGATGGTCCTCCCCCAAGGTTGGTCCGAGGGGTGAGACTGATGATGGAATTGAAGAGTGAGGATTTTTTCAAATACGTGGGAAGGAGGTTTGTGTAATTTATAAAATTTTATAAAAGAATGAAAGGTGAAAACAATAAAAAGAGGTAAGAGGACCTTTTTTTGCTATTCAAAAAATTTGAACCTCCTTTAAAATTTTTGTTTTTTTGCCACCTCACACACTTTTCCTTGGCCCATGGCCCCCCTCAGAATGTCGATATGACCGCCCCTGGATCCCTGTGTGATCTTACAGTGTAAATTTATTATTATATTTACAATACCAAATTCCTTATAGATATTTCTTCAAAATGTAGTTTTATATTACAAGAAGGTTTGCATTTTGCAAACATAATGACAATTACTGTGAGGTATTGGAGGCAAAAACCCGAAAATAAACTAGGTTTAGTTGTCCTTAGTTCTGATGCTAAAATTTTTATTTTCTACCTTTGATACTATTAAAGCCTGTGTACAAGGATGTGCTTGGTTATAACACAAGATTATTTTTATCTACAGAGTAGAACAAAAATCTAACCTAAAATTCCTTTTAATTGTCCACAGACCAACAGATCATGGATGATTTATATAATATTTTGTCAGAGTTTTTAAAGAATAGTCTTTATAAAGCAGATGGGCAATTATTTTTTAAGATATGTCTGGTTGCGAATATTTTTTCCTTTGCAGTAATAAGAAAATATGCAGAGAGAACAGACCCTATATAAGTCAAATATTAGGAGTGTTACATGTGGATTACCAATTTATTTGGCTGACATACTAGACATGACTTTAGAAGCAAACAAACTATACAAGAAAATTTTAAGACACTTTGGATAATATTTTCCGACGTTTATTTTTTAGACTGTAAAAAAAAATAGCATGTTACAAAGTATAAATTAAAAGGATTGGCATTAAAAAATTAAAATTTATGATGTAAAGGGTATGGGTTAAAACAATTTAACTTTTACATTTCTATCTTTACAAAAGAATAAAAATTTCACTTGTAGTCAAAATAAATGATTTATACAAACATCAATATTTTAATGTAAACCCTTCAAAAACATTTTAAAATTATGTATCAAATATGCTATGCCAAATATGCCTATGATCTGACACAAAAATAAAAAAATTCACATTACTAAAAGTTGTGTTGTTTTCTCCTGAATACATGATGTTTCCTAACTGGGGTAATAAAATCCAAGGGCCTATTCCTGAGCTAATTTTATGAAAAAAAAGTTCATATAAACATAGGTCCTAAAATGCTTTGTTAGCAAGATACAGGGTGTTAAACTCGAAAATCGAGTTTTTATTAATATCTTAGATATGCCTTATCCGATTTTAATAAAATTTGACTGTGGTGTTTGTTAAAATGGAAAGTTAATTTAGCTCTAAACTAACATTATATTTGTGAAACCAGTGGCGGCGCGAATGGCGTCATAGTTAATATTATTGACGAAAAAATTTACGTCATTGACTTTTTTACAACTATTATAATTTTTTTCGGGTGAAACACCTAAAAATATAACTTTTTGTGTCTTCATATTTTTAAGTAGCTTGTTTAGTTGTCCAGAAAAAAAATTAAATTCGCTAAACTGCATAATTCTGGACCATACCAAAAATATTGGGGCATTTTTTTCTTTTAAAAATTAAGTGTTATAACTTCTAATTAGGAATTATGTAATAACAACTAATTCTCAATTAACCAACGTTTATACCTAGTCTAACAAATTTTACTACCTAAAAAAAGTGTTTTAGAATTTTTTAGGTTTTTTAAAAAGTTTAACACTCTGTATCTTGAGAACGAACAATTTGAGGACCCATGTATATAAAAACTTTTTCTCATAAAAATAGCTCAGGAATACACCCTTAAATTTTCTTACCGCAATTCGGAAATACCCTGTATACATTGCATTTTGCACTATGTAAAGTCACGTCTTATCTACCCCATACTGCTGATTCATTATTCTTATATCAATAAGCATAAATAATTGACCTGTAATTTGCTAATAACAAGAAAACAAACAAATTACCTTAAAGTTGTTTTCTTATTTCCTATGAACAAAAAAACAATAAAAACTAAGCACTAAAAAAGTTATGTTGAAAATAAAGAGCACTTGCTTTATTTGCCCATCCTATTACCAGGCGCCATCTATCACATATTAAGTACCCACCAAACACAGGTCGATTTGGTCACTTATTCACTTTACAAGTTTCTAACATTAAGGGTTGTAGTTAGGGCTAATCTTGCATTTCTTCCGGTACTTCGTGCGGATTGAGAATGCCCGGTACCGAAAGTTGAACTCGACGTTTCTCTGACTGGGCCAGTTGAAGAGCCTTCTCGCGCTCCTCGAGGAACAAATCTGCATGTCGTCTTCACCGGTGTATTCCTGAAAAAAAAGTTAGCTTGGCTGTTATTTAGGACGTCTCTTTGAACTTTTCGCCAGACAAGCCATTTCCGAACAATGAAGCTTTAAACCGAGACTGGCTCCACATACTAAGCCAGAAGACCTAAAAAGTGAACTATTAGATAAGTTCCCGGAAGTATCTTGTGAACTGTTGCAATCCAAACACCCTGAGGTATACACATCAATGAAGGTAACAATTAATCACGAAAATTTTAGACAAGCATGGAATAAGGAAGTATGGCCAAATGGGGCTGTGGTATCCCGGTTTTTCAACAAGAGGAGGGTGCCACCGGAGTAGGAGGACCCTCTAATAAACATACTGCCAATAATTGTTACAAAATTCCAACATGTGCTCCAAAATCTAGGCAACTGTCGATATATTATCAGAACGTACGTGGATTAAGAACCAAAACCGATATACTTTATACTGGGGCAGCAGCAGAAGAATATGATGTAATTGCCTTCACTGAGACATGGCTGAATGATGGTATATTTGACTCTGAGCTTTTTGATGCGAGATATACAGTTTTCCGAAAGGACAGAGAAGACCATAGGAAGAGGGGCGGAGGTGTCCTCTTAGCAATTAAGAAAGAGCTACCTTATGAAATTTTAAATGCCGAATGTGATAGCGATTGCTTGTTACTTAAATTGAATTTTAAAAATGATCCTATTTATTTGTCTGTTGTATATTTTGTTCCAAATTCTGATGTGTTATTGTATGAAAAGTATTTTAATTTGTTTGAAGATATTTTATTGATGAATAATTGTAATGTGATATTGTTAGGTGATTTCAATCTGCCTCATTTTAATAGTAGTAATAATAATACAGATTGTGATAAGAATGTCTTGATGAAGCAATTTCTTAATATGTACAATTTAAACCAAGCAAGTAATGTTTCTAATTTTATGAATAGATTTTTAGATTTAGCTCTGACAAATATGGAAAACTGCAATGTTTCTAGATCCACGAGCCCATTAATTCCTGAGGATGCATATCACCCGAACTTAAGTATAAGTATTGATCTGAAGGGGAAACCCAACAAAACGGTTAATAAAAAATCATACACATACAACTATGCTAAAGGTAATTACTTAACTCTTTATCATTTATTAGCAGAATTTGACTGGTCCGATATATATAAGTGTAAAGATGTTGGTTCAGGTTTTAATATGTTCTATGAAAGTATATATTCATTATTGGACGTTTGTATTCCTAAATCGACAATCAAAACCAATAAAACTCGCCGTAAATTTGCTAAGTGGTTTTCCCCAAATTTGAGACACAAAATCAATAAGAAGAACAAACTTCATCGACAATTAAGTAAAATGGAGGGTCCAGATTGTGTTGAGTATCAAAATCTTAGAAGGGAAGTTAAAGATCAAACTAAATATGAATACAACTTGTATAAAACATCTATTGAAAATAATATAGCTGGTGATCCAAGCACATTCTGGACTTTCTTTAAATCAAAATATAAAAGCACAGGTATACCAGCAACAATGACCTCCAATAATGTTAATTATTCAAAACCTATTGACATAGCAAATGCTTTTGCAGAATATTTTGCATCGGTGTATGGGACACCTGACTGTTCCTATTGTCATTCAAGGGACAAAGAATGGGGTACTTTTGTTTTTAAAAAAGTTACAGAAGGGGATGTAATTAAAGCAATAAAAACTAAAACCAAAGAAGTCGACTGGACCAGATGAAATTCCACCTTTTATTTATAAGGGTTGTGATAAGATTCTAGCAAAGCCATTGGCTTATCTGTTTAACATATCTATTGAAAAGGGACAATTTCCAGATCTGTTAAAGGTATCAACAGTTACACCTATTTTTAAAAAGACAAGAAAAACGTCATTTCAAATTATAGACCTATTAATTTGATAAATAGTGTGGCCAAAATATTTGAAAATGTACTTTATGACAATATATTTGAGCATGTTATGCATAAAATCAACAAGCGTCAGCATGGTTTTGTAAATGATAAATCTACTGTAACTAACCTTGCATCCTATCAGAATGTATTTCACAGGCAGTTGAGGCAGGGGAACAGTTGGATGTCCTCTACACTGACTGCGAAAAGGCGTTTGACAAGGTGAATCATTGTGTACTTTTAAGTAAATTGGTTGATTTTGGTTTCTCGAAAAAGCTTTTAATCTAATTAAATCTTATCTCACTGGAAGAAGTAACAAAGTTAAAATTGGAAATTGTTTGTCAGAGCAATATATTTCTAACTCAGGTGTACCGCAGGGAAGTAAACTTGGGCCCCTGCTTTTCCTGTTGTTTATCAATGATTTACCCGATTGTGTTACTGCATCAGGAAAGTTTGATTTTTGCCGATGATTTTAAGTTATTTAAAACAATTTCTGTCAATGATGATACTGCCAAGTTGCAAAGTGATATGAACTCAATTTTTGAATGGTTTAAAACCAATAAATTATCTTTAAATGTTAAAAAATGTGCAGTAGTTACGTATACTCGAAAAACAAACTGTATTCTTGAAGACTACCTCATTGGCAGTACCAAAATTGACAGGAAAGAAACAATCAGGGATTTGGGAGTAACATTTCAGTCCAATACAAAAATTCAATTGTCACTACACTAATGTGGTTAACAAAGCATATCGCTCTTTGGGTTTTGTAACAAGGAACAGCAAGAATTTTAAAATAGAGACAATTATTAGGCTCTACAACGCCCTGGTGAGGCCAATTATGGAGTATGCTTCAAACATCTGGTCTCCGGTAGCCAAATCACATTCAGACATGATCGAAAAGGTGCAAAAACGCTTTTTTAAGATTCTTGTATTTAAGGAAAATGGAGAGTACCCATATTTGGTGTCATATAGGGCAATGCTACAAAACATTTGAGTTTCAGATGCTGTGTACTAGAAGAAATATCCAAGCTGTTATGTTTATATACCATATTTTAAAAATACGAGATACAAGAACTGTGATCTAATAAACTATATACTGTTTAAGGTACCAAAGACTAGGTTAAGAATAAATAACAAAGATTTATTCTATGTAAATAATGGTATTACCACCTCCCCAATAAATAATATGTTAAGGGCCTCTAATAATATTTTGAATGTATTGGATGTCGACATTTTTAATATTAAAGCAAGTAGGTTAAGGAAATTGCTTGAGCATCAAGACATAGGTTAGAGTGCAAAATAAATAAATGATGCAGATTTAACTTTTAAATTTTATTATGTATAGGTGTGTTTTATATTTTAGGTTTAGGTAATTCTCTCTTTGTCATTTATATGGATGTTGTTACATTTTATATATATTACACTTTACATGTAATTACTATTTTATAGTGTTTGCATATTTCGTAAATTCTTATTGAAATTACCATAGTTTATTAACTATGCTCATAAAATTTTTATATAATTGCTTTGTTTATATTCCTCTGTGTCCCAAAGTAAAGCAAGTTTCTTGGTCTTACAAATGCGACAAAAACTAACTTAAAAAATGAAGATGTTTTAAGTGCTATTGATAATAATGTACTAGGTAGGTGAATATAGCAGTTTTATTGTATATAGTGATATTTTGCATCAATTACTTGGTAGATGCTTACAAAGTTTGTCAAACAGTTATCATTACTTACTGTAAATGTATAAATACTTAATATACCTTTAAACTAAATTTATGTTATGTTTAAATGTTTACATTTGACCAGCTGTCAACCTTTAAGTTAGCAATGCATTCAGAAAAAAAAACGCTGACTAACAGCAGTCTCAGCATGCTAAGTTGGCTAACTTAGCCGAAGGGACCTCCTGAATGTACCCATTGAAATAATTTTCACATTTACCTTTTTTTGTTTGGAATTTTGTAACCAACAAAAAAATAAAATATAGAAAGAAATAACATCTCCTTAAAGAAAATTGAATGCTCTACAAAAAATCTCTTTTAACATTTTTCAATAAATTCACTCCTTTAAAAGTTACTTGACGTTGAAGTCATGACATAACGTTGTCATTTTGAAATTTAAAAGTAATTTCAACATCGAATAACTCTTGAAACAGTGATTTTCTATAAAACGTTAAGAGACCTTTTGTGAAGAATTAAATTCCCTTTAAGAATCTACGTCATTCCCTTTATATATTTATTTTTTTGTTAGTTATAAAATTTGAAAATTAAAAAAAGGAGTCTAAAAAAATATATCAATGTTTAAAGCTTGATTATTCGTAAACGGCTCGTCTTGGTGGAAATTTTCAAAGAGAAATATACTGTATAAGCAATAGTTAAAGGTATATCGGCCAGTAATGCAATAACAAAACAAGCACTATTAGTCACACATGTTTACATGCCGGTATTAACGTTAGACTGTCTCTTTCTCTCACATTGCCTATGTCTTATGTTATTTAGCTGATCTAGTATGTGCAGATAACTTTTTTTCATCTCGAGTAGGCAGCTTTGACGCAAAAATAGAAATACAAATAAAAAATCGAAATCAAATAAGATAGACCTTTAAATATAAATATAAAGGGCCTAAACCTTGACGATATATATATATATATTTTTTTTTGTCACATTATAGTATTCATACATCATTCTATCGACTTTTGGCTATTTCTGATATGAAGGCAATAAATTAAAAGTAAAAACTAATTTAAAAACAAACTTTTGTTAAAAAGCACTAAAAATAAAATGACTTTTGAACTAATTAAAAATAAGTACTTACCCTAATTTGTACCAGAAAATCTCGTAGATGTTCCTTAAAGGCAGGTATATCTTGATCCAAGTTAAACATACCCTGAACCATGATTTTGATTTGGTTATCTGTGAGATGTGGAAATGCTGATCTTAACAAAGACGCTGTAAATTCTTGTATGAATAGGACATTGTCAGGGGTTGGACCTAGTTGGCAGTTTACTCTGCCTGATTCAACCTAAAAATGAGAAACAAAATAAACGTTAAACTTTAAAAAATACCAACAAGTTTTTTAGACTTAAAGCATAGGTAAAGAGAAAACCAAATAAATAAAATCAATTACATGATAAGAAAAAGTTAATTCTTAATAATAATTCTTTTCTGATTCTATGGGAAGTACTAGTTAATATACAAGGTGTCTCAAAAACACAATTTTCATTCTCAGGTAGGTTTTTTTAATGCACTACCCTGTACATTTTAACAAATTTTGACTATATTATATTCTACATTAAAAATGTACAACACACTCATTAACGATTGAAAGTGAAAAAAGAAAATAATAATTTGGTCACTGTGAGGTTGATAAATAGTATAATAATAATAATAAAAAATTATCCCTATTGTAAGAACTACTAATAGGTAGGTACATATGTAAATAATTTATTTTAGACACACATTTATTTAATTGCCTTTATATACAGCAATCCGTCAATTATGGCTGGTTTTTAGGGTAAGTAAGTAAATATGTATCTAAAATAAACTAAATAGCTGATGTTTAGTCTCTGCTAAATTTGAAAAAACTGTAAACGTGACAACGTTGTAAAAGTGGCAACACAGCGCAGTCGTCCGTCTCAGCCTTCTTCTCTCAGCTGCCATGCCCAGCAGACGTTTTTAGTATCGTTTAATTAGTAAATACAGCCCATTTAGTAAAAACTAATAGTTTTATTTAGCTACAACAATAAGAGAAAACAACGGTGAAAGTGGTTACCAACCAACAGCTGACTTACCTATTAGTAGTTCTTACAATGAAAGGTAATATAACATGTTATTATATCATTTGTCACTCTGACAGTGACAGAATTAATTTAAAATAATAAGAACGAAAATATTATTTTCTTTTATCACTTTTAATCGTTAATGACTATACAGGGTGATTCAAAAATCAATCACGAAACTTAAGGGAGTGATTCTACTTGACAAAATAAGGGTAGAACTTCATTTAAATTTTTTTAAAATGTCATTTGTTTTAGGTAAAGTGCCCTCTGACGGTATTTAAAAAAGTACTTTTGTCTTAAAATTTTAGAATCTGCAAAGCTCGATTTGTGTGCCAAATATCAACTGGATTGGTTAAAAAAATAAATGCAATATGGCGAAAAAACCAAAATAAAAATTGAACTTTGACGGCTTGTAACTCGAAAACGATTGACATTTTGAAAAAAATGTATATGAAGCTCTACCCCTATTTTGTCAAGTAGAACCCCCTTAAGTTTCGTGATTGATTTTTGGATCACCCTGTATAAGTATACTGATAATATCTCCAAAACGAGCAATAATTGATATATAGTGTGTTATACATTTTTAATGTAGAGTTAAAAACAGTCAAAATTTGTTAAAATATACAGGGTGTTCCCTTAAAAAAACCCACTTGACAATAAAAATTCCATTTTTGAGACACCTCATACATTAATTGGTGTCAGTAAAAAGGATGTATCCAAATTGCCAATTATATAAAGTTTAGTTTTGTATCTTGTACAGGGACTTAGTTATTTCATGTATAAATAGAGTGGGGACACCCTGCATTTCCTAATTTTTTTAGAAGCAGTGTAATTAAGTAAAATTTCATTGATTTCTTAGCCCATTTAGTAAGTGAGTTAATTTAATTATTTTCATGACAAAACCTAAATATGTTAAATGAAAGAAGAACATAAAAAAATAAATATTGCTGACTTTAACTACACTTATAAACTTGATACTACTTACCAGAGAAAAAATATATGCCAAAATAGTTGCATGCATAGACAAGCTCGCCGTATGCGATGTGTCAGTAACCACTGAAAAGACATGCTGTAAAATATCAGTCAAATAGGTTTGGTAGAAACTGGGAGCTGCGGCCTCGTGTTGCTCTATATTTTGTAATAATTTCAGCAAAATCTGAAGACCTGTGTCAGCTACGTTTCTCATTGTATGCTTGAATGCCCAAATAATACTGTCCAAAACCAACTAAAAATAAGATTCATATGTGATAAATTTTGTGTTAAATAAAGTTGAATTTCTGACACTTTTTGCTAAATAGAAAAAAAAACTACAATTTTCTAGATATACATACCTTAAATTGTGTAGGGGGAATATTAAGGAAGGCAGCAAAACAATGATTATTAACTGCTTGCAAAAGTAAAAAGAAATTTGTTCTGTGTTCTGGATACTCTTCAAAGTCCTTATTAATCATTTCAAGGGTGCACTCAAACACAGCATCAAATATTTTTGGTACCTGAAAGATAATAAAAAGGATTTATGGTTTTTTTGCCTTGCCAGCTAAACCAGACTTGCTATCAAAATCACATTTGCTTTGGCCAAAATTACCATAAACTCTGTTATTTAAATCCAAGTGAATACTTTTTTTGTTATATTTCTATTTTCTATAAAATTCTCTTTTTAAAGATATATCATACAGGGTATTACTTTTTAAAATGGTTGCCACAGGTTACTTTAAATAAAAATGACCCATTATACTTTCACTGGCAGTGATATATTCCAATTTTTTTAATAAATCACTTATATTTTATAAATTTTAGTTATTAATGGACTTGCCAAGAGAATGCTCGAAATTTTCCAGAAAGAAACCCCCACTTTTTAAGCGGTTTTACTTGACCTGTTTATTTATTATTTGGGTCAAATCTAGTAATTGGAATTTGACCCCCTTCCTGACGACCGATCGATCTAAAATCTGGTATACACTCTTAATCTTGATGACAATACAATATAATATATCCTTTATGATTGTAAATCCAAGATGACCGCCGCCACAAAATGGCGGATTAATTTTTTTTTCCATAACTATCTCAATATGGGTATGAAATGAAAGAACTTGATTCGTAAAATGGAGCTTTCTATGAAAAAAAATAAAATCCAAGATGGCGGCCGCAACAAAATGGCGAATTACATATTTTCCACAACTACCTCAATATAAAATTATTGGTTAGTTCTAGTTAGTTATAGGGAGGCATTAAATGAATTTAATAAGAATGAAAAGTATCAACTTACAAAAAAACTTAAAACTATATAAAAAATACATATAATTTTTAAAAATATGTTAAACGGTTTTATTGTACTAAAGATAAAGATAATTCAGTAAGTCTTAACTACCAAGATTGCACAAATATTCTCATCAATCTGCGGTATTGATCAGACAAATAATAAAACCGTTGGGCCTAGTAAATATTATGATAAAAATTTCAAGTGACCAACGATTTTATTATTTGTCTGATTAATACCCCAGATTAATGAGAAGATTTGTGCAATCTGGTAGCTAGGACTTACCCAAGTTTTTGTTTAAGCTTTTAGTACAATAAAAACTGTTTAACATGATTTGTTTTTATAATTTATTATTTTATTTTTAAAATCTACACTTAAATCCCTTTTTAATCACATATTGTTAAATGTCCAGTTGGCAAGCTAGTAAATTAATATGAGGTCAATTCTATCACTGACTAAATTTTAACAATTGACAATTTAAATCTGAATTTTTGTAACTTTTACATACCTCCCCTTGTAATATGCCCTTCCAACTTATTAACTATCGTGGCAATGGCACTGAGTACTTCAGGCTCCCTTTGCACAAGGCACAGTTGTTCTCTGGTAGTCCAACAAAACGGCGTCTAAGAATGGGGGAGAAAATTTTCCAGAACCATTGTATTGTCATTCGATCTCGAGATCCAGTCTGCTATAAGTTTCAGTGTTTCTTTTTTGACAACCCTCATTGCCTTGATGAGAGGCTGTTTGGTCACTGCTTCTCCATTTAGTGTTATAGCTGCAGTTATGTTTTCAGACATAACCTAAAGAAATTTAAATATACAGTGGCATTAAAGAAAAAAGCTTCTATTATTAGAATATTAAGCTGTATTTAAAATAATACATTATTATATGTATTTAAGACTTAAGTATTTTAGGTAAAGTAGACAAAACCATAGGCCTAATGTGCTTTAGTTTTTAGTGAGTTGAGAGACAGACCAAAGAAGTGCAGGTTGGGAAATCCATTTACAGTCTTAACAATTCTATTCAAGGGCATGTTCTGAGCATGTGGGTGTTATAATGCTTAGTAGACAACAGTGGTGGTATCTTTAAACTTCTAGGGGTGCATAAAAATCAATGTTACCCAATATACTAGGTGATGCTATAATGTTATTTATAATTTTATAAAAATAAAAGTTCAAATACTGTCTGCGGTCTTCAAGCCTAGTTAAACCGTGATATGACCTCACCTCTTCCAAACTCAACAGCAAACCCTCTTTGCGCCATACGGTATCTTAGGTGTTTTAAGAATTTCACCTGTATCGATTCTTAACGTTTTTTATGTATCTCGTAATAGGCTCCATCCATCCATTATATGTATTTAAGACTTAAGGCTTTAAGTAAAGTAGACAAAACCATAGGCCTAATGTGCTTTAGTTTTTAGGGCTGGAGTCTTGGTAGTCCCGAAAGGTATGAGGCAAGCCTCAAACTTTCCAAAAATTAGGGAAAGAGTTTGGTCCCTTAAGGAAAAAAATTGTGGATTTAAAATAAAATGCTCTTTATTTTTTACAACGGAATATTAATTTCGCCAATGTAAAAAAGTACTGACTTGTTTTAGTGTACTGTTTTAAATAGGGTTATTACTTTTGGAATGATGTACTTTAAAAAGTGCCATACCATGTCAATTGTGAACAAGACTTTGCAAAAAATATACAGGGTGTAACATAATTAATTACTTTAATTTCAAAGTATGATTCCCTGTAATTTTTCAAGTAAAAAGGTTTATATAAACATATGTCCGAAGACACTTTGTTTTAGAGTAACAGGGCGTTAAAGTTTTAAGAAAAAGTCAGTATTTTTAAACATCATAAAAGCTTTAACTGATTTGGATGAAATTGAGTACACCTATTAAATGTAATAAGGCGCCTGTAAAGCTCTACCTAGATTAAGATTATTGGGTCCAGTGGCGTGTCAGTGGGCACCACCGCCAAATTTATTGAGAAAAAAAGTACGCCACTGACTTTTAAAAAATTAAAGCCACTATAATTTCTTGTAATAAGTACCCATAGACAACATGGTAAAAAAATCAAAATAAAAAATAAACATATATTTGCCTTTAAATAAATAAGAAATGGTATATTTTATCAGAAATCTTCATTTTTCCCTTTTACCAAGGACAAAAATTGTTTATTTTTTAATTTTGTATTTTATTTTATGCTGTTTATGGATGCTTTTTAGTATCACTTAAAGTGTCTTCAATTTTTTTTTCTCGAAAACAAAGCAAGATACAAAGAAAATACATAAAACTAAAAAGTTGAATTTTTAATTGGTTAATCGGAAAAGAATAACTTATAACAAGTTTTAGGTCTTGGCCACATTTTTTTTTGTCTTAGGTTTGACACAGTTTTGTTGAAGTTTTTAGGTTTTAGTCACATAATTTTTGGTTTGGATACTTGGAATCTTAAGGGAGGGCTAATTATGTCAAATTCTGTTTTTGGGGGACTAAGCCCTCCCTAGCCTTCCCATATTGCGCCTATGGGCAGAACTTATATCTATTGTTTAATGTAGCATAGGTGGAAATAAAGCCTTTTGTTTTAAAAATATAAGAAAATGGTTAGATCTTTCGGTTTATACCAAGTAATCTGCATATGCATAAAAATGCAGCAACATTGGCTTTTTGAAAAAAGTTTTCAAAGAGATATAAATACTTACTTTGTAAACATTTAACATATCTAAGTAAATGCGACCAAGCTGTAGCACATAAGCATGATTCAATGCTTTGCAAGCTCTGACATTTGTTTTCAATATACTAGTCAGTTGTTTGACAACTTCAATTTCTTTTAAAATGTCAACGTTTTTGCTGGCCTGACTGATTATATCATCCCATACCTAAAAAAGAAGGTGTAATCACTTCTATGGTTTTAGAAAATAAAACATTTTCAAATACTCACAAATATTTGAATAATATTGATAACAATTTAACTTTTAGCTATTCAAATGTTGATTAAATAAATATAGTAAAAATATCCACAGAACATAAGAAAAAACTTCCAACTTCAACTAAGAATTTATTAAATTATAGTAATGCAAGTAAAGAATAAGATAGCAACAATAAACAAAAATAATGGAAGATTTAGTTACCAATAAAAAAAAAAATAATTTTGCAATCCAATTTCATTAAAGAAACTGGACAATTTTACAAAAAAGTAAAGTGTAAACCATGGGATAAGGACATTTCAATTATTTTTTTATGTAATTAGAGATCTTAAGTTTTCAAATGCTGTTTAAAAATTAAAACTTGATCATTTTGATGACTTTAGTAATTTTTAAATTTAACAACCACCTTTTGCACAACACATAAAAATTTCTCACTTATTTTTAATGAAATATTTATGTGATAAGATGGCAGAACCCAACATGTCACTATAAGTAAAATGTTGAGGAGAGATATCTTAAAAACTCTGATGCGTCTTGAAAAAATCACAATTTCAATACAATATTTAAATTTTGAAAAAATATCTCTGCTGAACATTTTACTAAAAGTGACATATGGGGTTTTGCCATCTTACACAACACATTTTTTCTAAATTATGGGTCCAAAAACTCAAAAAGATTTATATAGAAAATTGTACCTAATAATATTATAACAAGAAAATCTGCTATCTACTTAGTAATGTTTTAAAATGTGATCCAATGTTTTGTGAAAAACTATTTGTTAGACTACAAAATAAAATGAATACCTAAAGTCATAAACAGAGTATCATTTATAATAACAAATGCATTTTGTCTTTATTTTATATTTTTTTATTTTTAAACTTGTAGATTTTATTTTATTTTAGGGTATTTCCACTTAAGTATACCTTAGCCTTTTTATTTTCCGATTTCTCTCTAAGTTTGTGATGTTTTATTTTTTGATATATTTATTTGTAATATTAAACTGTTAAATAATTATTACATTAATTATTAATTAAAATTTACTTACCTGATTGGGTAACAGCATATATTTTTCAATCAAAGCTTCTTGCGTGGCTTGGTCAACTTGAGCAGAAATCATGTAACCAACAGCTTCATAAAATGTGTGAACTTGCTGCTGTTGTAGATCACATATTATAGTAGATATTGATGCCAGAATATCCTCAATAAATGGACATGACTCACCAATCTGGGTAGTAACAAAATGTCTTCCTACATTTAAGAGCAATCTTAATGAAAGTATCACAGGCCATATCTTGTACACCATCGTGAGTCTCATGCATAAACTCAAACAGCTTATTCACTACAGTCTTCAAAAACTTCCAATGTGCTCTTAAAAATCTTGGATACTGACCAACAACGTACATAATATTTGAGGCAATAATAGCTTTATTATCTTTGCCTCGCTTGTGCTCACATAACAAAAGTAGATCTTTTATTACAGTAACCAAAAATCTCTTTTCATCTTCTTCATGCATAGCACCAGAAATACTTCCAATAGCCCAACAAAGTGTGTTCAGGTTTTTCCATGACCATTCAGTTCCATCTACTTGATTTTGAAGCTTAGTAGTCATGATCCTCTCTGTATTAGCATAGTCCAAGTGAGTTAAATAAACAAGAGTCTCCCTCATGTTTTTGTATAAGTTAATGGAATCAGTGTCTTTCATAAATTCCCTAACTACCTCACCATTGTCATTTTCCACCACTAACACTTCTTCGGGTTTAGCCATGCGGGAGATCATGATGTAACGAACCTTGTTTAAAACTTCCTGATATAAGGCTCTTCGGTTGTTGGTATAAAACAAAGGAGCTCCTGCAACCATGTGCTGCAGTTCTGCATCACGGTACAACTCAGAAGCCAAGCTGTTCCAATATTCCAGACAAATTTTGAATATTTCTACCTCTTCTACTTCAGAAATCAGCACCAGGTACCTCAAAGCATTTCTCAAAAGTACCTCTTGGCTTTCTGCAATGCTTCCATGCTCTTTTAAAAATGTGCATAAAAACAATGCCAAGTTCTGAATAAAGTTTTGTTCTTGGTCTTGACCACAAGCATAGGCCGCCTTTATATCTGTGGTAAGTGGCAACATAGTCTCTAATTGTGCCATAGTTTGACTAAACAGGTTTAAAAACATATCATCATAATTACTGACTGTGACTCCTGCTATTTCTGTCAAACATTTTAGAGTTACATTTCGAAACATCGGTACTGGAAGAAATTTGAATGTTAAGGTGCTTATTAGTTTTGTTTCAAATATGTATCCCAGAGGAATCCAGTTAAGAAATCGAAGCAATGTTTCTAAAGTTGCATTGACTAATGGAGGATTTTGGGAATTTTCAAGAACAAACTGACATAAATGAAAAATTGCTGAAAATTCAGAACACATTGTGTCTTTGAGATGTTTTGCTTTAGTTTGTGTAATCTGCCCTGCAGAAAAGTCAAATAACTCTTCACTAAGCAATTTTAAAATAATCATGTTATTCTGACATAGACTCTCATTCGTTTTACTGGCTCCCACAATATCAGGTATAAAGCTTTCCCAGTTTTTAGGCCATTCTCGTTTCAATACTTGTACTAAAATCATATTTAACTTGTTTAAATAGGTCCTATTAGATTCAAGTGATTCGGGTTCTGAACTTGTCTTAATAATAAGAGATACTATATACTTTTTAATGCCTTCACACTGATTTCTAGGTAATATTTTCCAACGCGTCTTAATTACTTGTTCCAAAATTTGTAAGGCAAAGTACTTGGTTTGTTGATTATTTGAAAATTCCAAAATGGTATCAACTCTTGTCCATGCATCTGGATGTTCTTTTAATGTAGTCAATACCTCTTGTGCGATCCTCTGTGTTTCACCATTTCCTGCATACATACTAACAACCACACTATCGAGAAGATTTATATCCAGCTTCTGGTTAAAATCAAGCAGCGCTGCAGCAGCTTGTTGACCCAAAGGTACAGTTGCCATTTTACTTACTAACTTTGTACACTCGATTTACTCAAAAATAATCAATCATGCCCTTAGTTCCAGTGCTAAAACAAATAAGATCCAAGTAAGAAAAATACATTTTATAGGCGTAAAAAGACAAGTTTATTTCTATCAAAACAACTGGCAAACTAACCCCAAAATAGTTTTATATGAAAAAATTATAAAACAAGGTTTTAAAAGAGCATGAAGGCAGATAAAATCTAAAGCTTTTTAAAATAAATTACAAAGTTTTATTCTTAGTTTACCCAAAAGTAACCAAAGTTTCTGCAAAGAGGTTGTTAAGTTTTCATGCGGCTTACAAAACATTACAAGAAGCCGGTATAAATTAGAAGGCATACATTTGGAGGGCTTATTGAATATTTACTTACTGTTATATCCTAGTTTTTTGATATAAAACACCAAAAGAACACCACATTTACAAACTCTCACCACAAAAAGCGCAAAACCAAAAATGACATCTGACAAATTACTGTCATTCGTTGTGTGTTATAACACCAAAGAGGGCGCTAACGTTTAATTTTTGAAAAAACGTTAATAAAATATCTGAAAGGACAAAGATCTACCAACTTTTAAATTGAAAATGAACTAATTAGGTAGACATTTTAAGCAATACACATTAATCAGTTATGATCTTCATGAAATTATACACTTTGTTGTTATTTCGATAAAATAAAACGTATCCATTAATCCATTGGTGTAGTAGAAATCTGTAAATTTATAGTAGTTAAGATGTTAGGCCAAAGATAGCGCCACACAAAATGTTGGCTTATTTTTTTTTGGTTAATATTCATAGGCGGGTAAAATATTTTTAAATTGAGAAGTTTCTTGCAAAAATCTCATTTGGTAGGTACTTTTGAGAAAAGTGAAAAAAGTATTTGTTTATATAGTGCTTGTCTAAATTCAGGGCCCCCTTCTAACTTTTAGATTGGTTGGTATATGAAAATTTGAGGGCTCAGAAAATAAAATAATGATAAGACTCCTTCTCATTTTTTTTTAAATGATGTGTCCAACTCTCATTTGGTCACATCTGTCATTTCTTGCCTAAAATTTGGTTTATGTTGTCTTACTAAAATCCTCAAATTTTCATGCAAAAATACCAAACAATTCAAAAGTTATGAGGGGGTCCTGATGATTTTAGACAAGCACTGTATATAACGATATTGGGCTTATCGTCACCTTAATTGTAAAACCACCTAACTCCAGTTTTATTAAAAACTGTGATGCCATCTTTGGCCTTATAAAATAGGGCTAAAGATGGCATCATAATCACATTTTTTATTAATTAATTAATTGTAAAACCATCTAACTCCAGTTTTTATAAAAAAATGTGATTTTGATATGATCACAGTTTTTATTAAAACTGGAGTTAGGTGGTTTTACAATTCAGGCAACGTTATGCAAAATCTTAAAGTTGGTAATTTTAATTATGTAGAAACCGGCCGCAACTCCGATTTTGACCAAATTTCGTATATGTGATTTTTTTTTGTGGCGTTGATCAGGAATTTTAAGTCGGAAATGTTTTGTTTCTCATTTTCACCATATTCCCCCTTTACTTGATTTTGTGGATCCCCTGCCGGTACCTGGCTACGCCCATTCTAACCAGAAAGATTAATTATTATCTTATTTTGAAGACCGTTATCATATCCTCTTAGTTTAAACTAGCTTGCTTTTACAGCTACTTTAATTCAAACCTGGCAGTTGTAATCAGTACAATACGGTCCTAAACTCTGTCCAAGTTACACTATATACGGTATATATTGCTACTCCCTAATTCGAAAATCCAAGGACCCAAGGTCTCTGCATTAATGCGCTTTTAACATCGACAAAGGTTAGGTTCTTGAGGGCTGTTAGAAGCTATAGGCGCCACACACGCTACATACTTCTGAAGCAAAGCACAAAAAAGTTCAATTAAATTAAATGCTTGGTTAGTGCCTGACAAGTCAAAAATCTATGCCACCAAAAAACTTTTCGTTTTATTTAATCCTAATGTTTTCTTGGGGAAAAACCAAATCTTCGATAAAATATAATGCAAATTTTAAAAACTAAATTCATTCAGCCATTTTAAAGATATCTGTATTTAAAAAAATCACTTCTGCATGGTCAAAGCTATACAGGGTGTGGTAGACAATTCATACAACTTTTCGGGAAGTCCTATCTCTGTCCGTTTTCCAGTGTAAACTGTTTACACAAGTCCGAAATTCCTTTAGTATCACTATACAGGGTGTTTAAGAATAAGATGCTAATTTTTAAGAATGTGAACTTTTTGGTGATATTAAGAAGAAAAGTTCAAACCAACCTAAGTCTCAATGTCTTAACTTTTAGGCTTTAAACTCTTAAAGAGCAGCATCTTATTCTGATACACTCTGAGTAGTTTAGATCTTGTCATAGAGGAAATATTTGTTTTTAATACAGATATCTCAAAAAGGCTGCACACATCCACTTTTACCAGGTACACCTTTTTTATGTAAAATATAGGATTTTTTTCAAAAGTTACATACACAGTGGTGTTTTTAACTTCCTCAATTTACCGCAGTTGGCGCTCTCTAGAAGTTAGAATAAAATTAGCATCTAAATTCTCATCTCTGCAAACCCCCCTCTAACCAAATATTGCGACAAGACACTTTAAGACTCTTATTAATAAAATTATTATTATTAAAACTAAAACCAAAATAAATTTTGACACCCCTGCAACTCCAAAATCACCATAACCTGCTTTTGACTAAGGTAAGTTGGGTTAGATCGTCATATTTTAGTATTAGGAAGATTTGTGGTGGCATTTCATGCCATTCCACCTTACAGAGACACCTTTTATAAATATATCTCCTAAAATTAACCACCCCTGCTTGAGCTAGAATCTGAAAGAGTTTTTTTAGTCGCAAACGTTTTAGTTTTTTGAGGCCTCCATCACCAAGTTGAAGTCGAACGATCCTTATTTTCACTATATTCTCCCACTCCTATTTGCAAAAAATTCCTGATACTATAACACCAAATTAGCATACAATATTTTGTAAACACCCTAAAAAAACTGGTTTTTATTTACTTTACACGGTTTTTCATTAAGTTTCAAATGTTTTACTCCTCAACGCCGCAACCATGCATACACTTTAAACAGTCACAGGTGACAAGATTTAAAATAAATTCTTTAAATTAATATAAAAAGCCATAAAACTAATAAAAAAAAAAGTTTTCATAAGATTTTTTTATAATAAACAGAATTAAGTATGCACAATTTAGTGTTATATCAAGAATTTTGTGGAAAAAAAGAAAGGGAAAATGAGTGAAAATCAGAATAGTTTGATTATTAATTTTAATGATGGATATCTTAAAAACTTTCCGACTAAAAGTAATCAGCGTCCCGAAAAATATCTACCAGAATCTGTCAATTTTTTTTTTCAAAATGGCATTTTATCCTGTTTTTCTAATATAATTTATTAACATGCGACGTCTTAAAAGACTTAGTTGCTATACACTTTAACAACTAGAGTAAAACTTTTACTAAAGCTAGAAGGAGCAATTAGGGAGGGTTAGGGGTGCTTAGACATTTACAAAAAAAAAAAAAAAGAAAAATATGACGGCCAGGTATCTGCGACTTAAAAGATTATTAAATTATATTTCTATTACCTTTGCTTTTCTAAACGTTTTTTTTATAGTATTAGCTTTTATTGAACGTATTTATCTAAAGCCGCGTCCAGACTTGCAACAATTCGCCGTGCCGCGCACGCTGCATACCGCACCACATAGCGCGGACGTGGAAATGGACGGAATTCAGTCGTTTTCAGGGCTTGGCGAATGATTTGCCATTGATTCCGAGCTTGTCGGTTTTTGGGTTCAAAGGATCTCGCAAAAAGTTGGTTAGTTTGGAGAATTGTTGCAAGTCTGGGTTAAGGATGCCAAGAATTTGGAGTAAGTACATATTTATAGAGGTTTCTTTATTTAAATATTGAACATTCGTTGCTGTTTTTCAGAAAGAAGTTTTGAATTTACGTCCACAGGTTGGCTGTTGTGGTTTACTAAATGTTTCCACAAATTTCCTAAGAATACCATAGGCTTTTACCTTCAAGTCCTTAAAAAGCTTTTTTTTCTTACATTAAAAGTGAATTAATTGGTTGGATTTCAATATTTAACCTAACTTTAACTGCTTAACTATTTGATATACATGGTCTTCAGAAAATATACATGGTACAGGGTGGCTCTGAATTCGACGCTCATCATTGGGATTTCGGAAACCGTAAGAGATACAGGATCGGTTAAATGGAGGCAAAGTTGCGCAATTTGATGCTCAATAAAATGCCGTTTTGCGTTTTTAAAAATTTCGGAGTACTTCCGAAGATACTTCGGGAAAAACCGGAATTTTCAATTTTGGTTTCTATTGTTTCCTGGCTATATTTGTTAAGATAACTTAAAAATAAAAAACACGTTTTCATTTTAAGTTATATTTTCAAAATGCAAAAGCGGCATTTTATTGAGCATCAAATTGCGCAACTTTGCCTCCATTTAACCTGATCCTGCATCTCTTACGGTCTCCGAAATCCCAATGATGAGCGTCGAATTCGGCTTCACCTGTACAATAATTTTATTGCAGACTTTTTTCGACGTCAAAAATGGTTCTATATCAGGTAACTTGGTAAGACAGTTATAGATTTTACTATCGACACCCGAAATACCGCTACTTAGACGCTAGCTGGCTGGGATTTATCGAGCGGTCATCCATCGAGGTAAAATTCGCCGCTTGATAAATTTTAGAATTCAGCGGATTCAGCGTCTAAGTGATCGGCCACGATACTAAGCGTCAGCGGCCAGCGTTGAGCGGGAAATGTGAGAGCGCTGTCTTTAATCTTTATGCGAGAATAAAACAACTTGTTTATTTACATCAGCCGCTCGACGCTGACGCTGGTTATCGTGCCCGAGGCCTAAGCCATTGCATTTTTTGACCAAAATAGAACGTTGTATCAATCATAAACATCTTTCATCTTTCTGCATTTGGTCATGATAAAAAAAAACAACAATAAATTATAGTACTCATCAAGATTTACCAAAACTGTCTAACCAAGTTGTGATTTAATCCAATTTGATATTATTATAGCCTGATTTGATTTATCACTCTAATACTAAACCAAAATAAAAGTACAAAGTAAATAAAGATTTATTTAAGTAAGCAATTCACATATTAATACTTAAAATTAAGCTTACAATGCTATATTGGTGTTAATAAAATAAAATAAAAAAATTAATTAACGGCTTAAAAATAAGCTTGTAAATGAAAAACGAAATCTAATTAGTTTAGGTAAATACCTTAAATTTTTTATAAATTTTTTACACTTTGTCAACAATGCAAATCCTTCAGTATGTGTTGTAGTGGGTGCCCCAAATGGCACATACAAAATAAAGATTACCAGCGGAAAAACGATGAATGTCCAAATATAAAAAATAAATAATCACGAGAGTTATTTGTACTAAAAATATTGAACTGTAAAGTATATTCATACTTATTCCGTTCTCACTTCTTGAGGCCAATAAACGACCCTTTTGTCCCCTATTGTCGGCCGGCGCTTTAGCCAGGTGTTACCTGCTATAAAATTTGAACGGAACAGGGTGGAATTTACTTTTTTATAGGAAAAAATAAAAACACATTGATAATCACATATTTTATTATTAATAGGAACAAAAAATATTATTTATAAAATATACCTAGGGATACTATAATTTATTTTTTTAAACATTGTCATCACGTGACTAACTGACGACTTTCTAATAGCGTTTTTCGACATCGCTTTCGTTTATATTGTCGTTTAATGTTTATGGAGAATGACAAAGAAAGAATATAAATTACTTGTCGTTGATCATTGCGTCAAAAAGTCACGTGATGGCAATGTTTAAAAAAATAAATTATACCTACTTAGTCATTTAAAAAAATAAATAAAAAGCTTTTAAAAATACAATATACAATATAAAATGAAAAGTATCTAAAAATATTACAACTTATAATTATAATTAGGACCTATTCAATTAAATCAGTGTCACTATAACGAACATCCCCTAACTGTATAATTAACTCCTTAACATTACTTGAAAGTGTGGTATGTAATTGTTTAACTTTAATTACGTGATCTACACTGTTGCTCCAACTATTTACTGGTATTTTATCTATTTCCCTGGTGATAATGCCTAATACAAAACTATTTAAAGTCGGTGAACTGTTGTTATGTCTAATTTGCCATTTCAATTGATGCCAAATATGTTCTATAGGGTTAAAAATGCAGTGATATGGTGGAAGCCTTAAAACTGAATGTCCCATGTTATTTGCAAACTCATCACAAACATATTTTTTCTCTATATTAAAACATTTTAATATTTCAAGTAATTGTTTTTTTGAATAATTTTTATGAAAATAAATATTATTGGCGTGCATAAATTCTTGAATAATTGCTTTGGTGTCGCTTGAACAAGGATGTTTGTTTAATTGCCTACTATGATAGCTAGCGTTATCCATATTTCAATTGCTTCTCAATGTAAATGTAAAAAGTCCACTCCGGCCCTGCCTGCAGCTGGACGGTGTCTGCCGGCCGGTAGGAAGATTTATTGAAGGCAGTATAATCGAAGTCCTTAAGTTAGAACGGTATAAGTATGAATTTACTTTACTAAAGTATATTATGTAGGTACTTAGCAATTAGGAAACATATTAAGTTATATTATTGTGTTCCCATTTTTTGTAATAAGAGTTACTTAAGCATAACTGCTGTTAAAAATACAATTTAGGTACCTAGTATTTTCGAGAAAACGATAAAAGTATGATTTTTTTTAAATATTTTATTAAACCTTAAACTAAATTGTATTATTCTTAAGGCACAAAACGTAACTAAATAACTATTATTTAGGAGTAATATTTATAATAACAATAATTCTTAAAAACCTTTAAGTTCCACAAAATTATTGCTGTGTGCTGTGATTTTTGTAACATCCACTATTCTTCTCTAGCTTTTATGTTTTTTTTCTTTTTCCTCCGTACAATTTTTTAAATTTATTTTTGGACAAACCATGAAGGCTAAAAGCCTAAATACTAACGTACCGTGGGTGTCTTAAAAATTAACCTAAACGCTGCCATGTGTAATTAAAAACTATGATATAATTTTGCAAAATTTGTAACTTTTAATTATTATTAAATATTTGGACCTTTATTTTTCTTTCAAGTAACATATGGATTTTTTCAAGTGTACGAGTTTTTTTGGACATGAATTTTATCAATATTCTCGTTAATTTTATTACTGAAATTTGCATTAACTCAAGAGATATAATATACTCCAAAAATATAATTTAAAAAAATGCATTTCATCGTTTTTCCCATGTGGTCTTCAGATATCAAAGATTCCTAATACCAAAATGGGTCGATTTGACCAACCTATCCTAGGTATATCTTAAAATTGGTCTAATAATAGGAATACACACAGTCAGTCTTGACTTCGAGCCTACCTGAGTGGCGACGTCAGCTTTTGGTAGAGGGGTGGCCAAGAGGGGTCGAGAAATTTTTGGAGAAAGCTAATTGGATGTGTATGTAAATCGAAAAAAGTAAAAACTAAAAAAACAAAAGAAAAAGAACTTTTAATCTGAGACAAGAAAATCGAAAAAAGTGGTCTTGTTTCCGTGTTACCCAAAAAAATGTCCTCGACCGAAATCATCAACTAAATGCATTTTACTTGTAAAAATAAGTATTCTTGACAAGCAGTCAAAATCATTATACAAAAAAAAGACAGCCAAGGCTATTTACTGCTTGTTATTTCCTTGCACTGCAAGGTAACATCCGTCGGAACACTGTCTGATCTGGCGCTGCAGATTTTCACACTCGGCGATCGAGAAAGTATCCGTGCGCATTGTTTATTTTGTGATTAAAAAGCAAAGCACTGTAAGATTTTGAAAATTAAAGTCTGTAATAGTTAAATGTAAGCTCTTTGCTCCTCAATCAGGTAAGTGGAAGTCCACTCAAATTTATTGCAGTTTTAATTGCTGAAGGCAAAGATTCTTAAATACAATTTCTTAACCCGGCTGGTTTTTATTTAAATTTACTTTTCTTTTACAGGATTTGAGTTATTGAGTCATTGAAGCTGCCCAAACAAACCCATGGCTCTTAAATATAAAATGTTTTATTTTTTTAATTCTTAGATACGGACTTTTTTTTATAAACAGTAAACACTAAAGTCTCTCTCAAGATTTAAAAAGAGGTCAAAACCCGAACTTTATACAAGCAACAAAGAAAACGAGCAGACTCTTATCTTAACTATAATTTTCTTTTCTTCTCGAAATAGTCTGACCATACCAAAATATCCAAGAGAAGGCAATTTTGAATAGATACAGAAGCATTACAAATAAGCTTTCAAAAATGTAAAACTATTTGGTTCTCATCAGTACGGTGCAGGCGATAACAAAAAACTAAAATATAGTTTTAATCGAAATGGCATACAAGCGTTGTTACTGTCCATCATGCCTATTTTGGTGGTAATCTTTAGCCAAAGTAAACTAATTTTGAAAATTTTATACAGGGTGTCTCTAGAAGGTGCGAAAAAATGATTCTACAAATTTATTAGGCTAAAATATGACGATCTAACCCAACTTACCTTTGCCCAAAAAGTGGATAATTTTGGAGATACAGGGTGTCCAAAATTTATTCTGATTTTAGTTTTTAAATAATAATAATTTTGGGATTAAGTGCTATTTTGTCACAATATTTGGCATGCAGAAGTTTTGTAGGAAAAATCAGAATCTGCTATCAATTTTATTGTAAACTCTAGAGGGCACCACATGCGACATCTTGCACATATTAAAAACGAAACACATTTTTTGAGTCACTCTATATAAAAGTTTTAAATAAAAATTCTATATCTCCAACATATTTTTACATAAACCTTGTCCAAGCACTGAAACATGCATTTAAATAACTACTACCTAAATATGTCTCCCCTGCTGGGAATCGAACCAGCGACTTCTGGCTTCAAAGATCATTCATTTTAATTTCGTTCATTTTAAAATACCTTTATTAATTTTAAGTATATTACATATCACAAACAACTACAATAATTTATTGTTTCATCGCTTCGGATAGGGTAGGCTGTCTCTCCGCAATGTAGCCTAGGTGAACTCCTTCCACCCAGGGGGCTGATTTTAACCCCTAGGAGCATGCATGGTGACCACGTCGGTAGTTAGAGGGCTTTTTCCGATTGACTTTAAAAGCCACTAAAGATTTTTTCGTGTTGTTGCTGACTGATTTTATGACTGGTGTTTTTGTTTATATTGAGAATTAATACCACAGGGAAAAATTTAGCTAAAAACCTGTTTAGTATGATAATTAAAGTTATGGTTTCCAGCAGTAAATACAATGCAACGGCATTCGTGAGTATTATTTCGCAAAATAAAAGTTTTTGCTTTGGGAGTATTCTTTGCTGGTACAATAGGGCTCTGTGGAAACAATGTGGTTTGTGTGTAGGGTTATCATAGATGCGTGTGTTTGTTGGTGTTTCTGTTAATGGTGAAGTGTGTATCTTAGTTCTAAAGAACTTATCCGTCATGTCTGTGAGGTGGCCTTTGTAAAGAGGTGGTTGTAATTTCACAATTATTGAATTTTAGTAATTGGGTAGGATCATAGAATGAAGTAAAGAGAGCTTTGCACACGCTTCAAAGATCAAAGCTCTGTCCACTGCGCCACGGGGGAGAGACTTGAATGGTCAGGTCTATGCAATACAGTGTGTCTTAGAATAAGTTGCTAATCTTTAGAGGTGTAAACCTTAGGTGATTAAAAAAAAGTTTAAATAAACCTACGTCCTAAATGGCTTGCGAGATAGGTACAAGGTGGTAAAGTTTTAAAGAAATAAGCTTTACCAGCCTGTACCTATATGGTGACAGCATATAGATTTAAATGAACTTTCTTCTTAAAATCTCCTAAGAATTAACACTTTAAAAGATAAACATCTAATTCTGAACAACCAGTATAGCTTAGACCATGCCATGCAGATATTTTTTAAAAACGACTGCTTAAACTGGGGTTTCTCACCAGTTATACCTTTCTTATGTAAAACATGTTTAAATAAACCTTTTATCTAAAAAGCTACATACAAAGTGGTTTAAAAGTTATTTTGTGTTTAATTTATGCAAGATACCGTAGGTGGCGCCTCTAGATTTTAACAATAAAACTGATAGTAGATTTCTTACTTCTCACCCACCAAATCCTCCTCTTGCTAAATATTGTGACAACACATCTAATCTTCCTTATTTTATTCTCAGTAATTTTTGGTAGCATTTTTTCACAGCACATTTTGTGAGACACCCTATATATTTACTTAGCTTAACGGGACACATTAAATGAAAATACATCAAATAAAATGCACAAATAGGGGAAAGTGGGGTAAAATGATCCACTTTCCTTAGACCTTGAAAAGGGGCCGGGATAACCCATGCCCTGTCTTTTACGTCTGGGTAATGTCAGCCACAGACAGAAGACGGTGATGTCAGCCAGACAGGATCTACAGCGCTTAACGTGGGTCTCCGGAACCACGGTCGTGTGCGCGACAACTTAAGACCGCGTTCCCAGCCAGGGGAACAGCCAACCCCTTCCAACTAGCATATCTATGGTTGCACAAGACACGGCAAAGTGTGTTCCGGCGCTTTAGTCCTTGCAGGCTACTGGCCCAAGCAGGATTCGAACCCATCCACGTCAGTTGTGAGCTCAACAACCCAGCGCTTTAACACACCAGGCCATCACCCGACTATGACCCATCTAAGAAATAAATAATTGGAGAAATGTACCTAAAATCTTTTTGTACATTTTGTCTATATTATGGGCAACATAAATAATTTTTTTATGTAAAACACAAAACATTTTTAAATTAAGCTTTATTATTTTTATAAAAATTATTACTCGAAAATTGAAAAAAAAAACAGAACTTTTAAATATTAAAAAAACATTCTTATTTAAGAATATATTATTATATTCTTAATTGGCTTAAAAAAGTCAGAGCTTAGGTCACATACAAAGTCTCTTCTTCTTTGCTTACTCTGATCATGGGCCCACTTTAAACAGCTTCTGCATTGGATCTAGCCTTTTGCCTGCCGATTAATAATATTCTTTACTACAAAATAGGCACATAGTATTTTTATTTTCATCTTTATAAGAGGAAATTTAATTATATACATATATACATATTATTCTATTTTTTTGGGCTGTATTGATTTACCCCGTTTTAAGGGGATCATTTTACCCCATCGGACATTAAATTATTTAACACTATTTTACTTTTTTAAGCATTACCGTAATCAATGAAATTATTCTATAATTATATATAACATAACAAACAGTATAAAAGTAAACTTTCAATAAACAAAAGATAGCTTGAAACAACTCATAAAAAAATATAACTTACTTTACATCAAACACGAAAAAACAAACATTCACTTACTGCCTATTTGTTTAGAACTAAAATAACTTGTGGAAAGTTCCCTATTTAAAGATGGATAGCGGGGGATCGTTACCAGTTACCAGGGCCTGATTAACCATTAGGGTAATTAGGCTGCAGCCTAGGACGCGAAACTTGGGAGGAGGGGATGGGGGTTAAAAATCATGAAAGAAAAAGTGGTCGTTTTACCCCACTTCTCCCCTAATTTTATTATTGTCTGTTGTGGTTTTGTTTTTACTTTATATGCACTGATTTGTGTTAGGTTAAATACCTCTACATTGCAGTATCTTATATGTTACTGCTAAAAAATAAATAATAATTTTTTAGCATTTACATAAAGACTATAACGTATGCACTGCTGTTATTTATTTATTTTTGATATTTAAAGGGTTGTGATGCCTAAATTTCTCACGGTTGCATGGTCGTTACAAAAATAACTTAATAATATTTGCTCAAGTGTTTTAATTACTATGCAAATAGGTTAACAATCCCATTTGAAGCGTCTTAAACTCTTTTTAGTCATATCAAAATAATAATATTATTAAAATAATTGTTATCAAATTGAGCAAATATGTGTTCATAATGATGTGCAATCGTTTTTTACGTTATTAACCTGCATAAATAAAACCGAGAGACGAATTGGCCATGGCTATATACAGGGTGTCCAAGAATATGTGGGCAATCTCTTAGATATATAAAATACGTAAAAAATAATGTGACAAGTTCCTATAATTTTTTTCCTAAAATCCCTCTTTACAGAGATACGTAAAGTATTTAGTATTTAGTATAATAAAATAATTTTTTGTATAATAAATACAAGTAAGCACCTTAAAATGGTATCCATGTAAATTGTTTATTTCCAATTTAGAAACATGATAGGAGTAGAAAAATGTGACTGAGGACCTTTTTCTTTTGCTCTTAAACTTTTTTTTCCCAACGTTTATGACCTTGTCAAAATTGACTAGAAATCAGTATGACTTCAAGAAGCTTTTAGGGGCCAGTGTTGCCGCCTTAAGACTCTCTCGTACCCCGTGTACAATGTCGTACCCTAAAAGTTACTAGTAGCTAGATCCAGACCAATAATGGTAGGGAGCCCAAGAGGGGATTTCTGAAGTTACTACAGCACGTCAGAAAAATATACCGGAGGATACCTTGTACCCGATTAACTACCTTCACCAAATATGAAACTGGTATACAGGGGCGATCGTAAAAAACAAAAATATATCCATCAGAAATTGTTGTGCGCGTCAGTTTAAGATAGGGTGAGTTAATTACATGCTAAAGAGTGTATATTCCACTAATCTGACCATTTGAGAGTGACGTAAAGAAAGCGGAGGGATACAAAATTGTAAAAAAACGTCATTTTGACATGCTCGAGCGTGGTTATTTTTTTATTTAAAAAAATAATTCAGGTATAACGAAAAATATATAATTCAATAAGATTTGAACGATTTCCACAAGCCGAAAAAATAAAAATATTTTTTGACATACTCAAAAGTCTATAGCTGCTTAACGCCCCGAAGAAAGGTATATATTATATAACATTTTTTCATCTTATCATCTAAGTTTGCAACCCAATAGGTCTCTATGACGCTTGAGTAACTGCAAATTTAGCATCTTGGGCTTCCCTACTATAAAGGTGAGACTTGGACCACTAATTGTTGTTTTCCAGCTTACTTTAATTAATTAATAATTACATTTATTTAAACAAATATAGTCCACTTTAAATCAAAATTTTTTATGAACAATAGTAAATTACAAAATGTTAATTACATACATAGGTACTCATTTTTCTATTGCATGGTTTTAGTAAGGTTAATTAAAAAAACGATACCCGTCGCGCCAATTTAAAACTTTTATGGGCAATTCTTTCCAATGCGTGGAAAGAAGAGGGTTTAAAGCAACGAGAAAGCGAAACTTACCCATCAACGTATCGCAAAGTGTTTGAATGCAGGTGTTCTTTGTCCAACCCCTACCTGCAAGGCCGTACGCAGAAAGTGATTTTGGGGAGGGGACCAAAAAAGGCGCAACCAAAAAAAAAAGGCTTCAGGTATGTAAAAAAGGCAGCTTACGCGCCACCCCCAGCAAACCACCCATCTTTATGAGGTTCTCTTTGGGCTCTTGGGGGAAGGCAATTGTCCCCCTTTCGTGTATATTTGGGAGAATCATTAATCATTTAATCCTCTTAAAAACCAAACAATTTTATAAATTATTAATAGCCAAATAAGAAAAATGAAACAAAAAAATACATAGGGTGTTCCTTAAACACATGCTATTATTTAAGGAGGCAATTCTTGGACTCATCTGATGAAAAAAACTTTATATAGACAAATATCCTAAACGTCTTAACTTTTTGAGATACAGGGTGTCACAATTTTCAAAAATTGAAAAATTTTAAAAACCCTTCTTATATAGTAAAAACTGTTATACTGGATTTAAACCTTATTTAAATTAGTACCTATTTATTATTTTTGTTACATAATTGCTAATAAAAAATTATAAAAACTAATTTTAAAAAGTTACCACAATGTTTTTTATGATGGTCTTAAAATATGCACGTGGACTTTAGTAATTTTTTTCATTAAACTAAGCATGATACGGAAAAAATTGGAGACATAAAGGCTGTATTTTTATTTGCCTAATCTAAAGAAAGCACAAAAATGTTACACACATTTACACATTCAGTGGCGTTTCGTTTTTTTGTTAAAAATATTTCTTCAGTTGCCTCTTGAGACGCCACTGGACTTATTAAATGTAATTAAGTTAGTGATAAATTACCCCCTTAATGCCATTAAATTAATAATATTGCCAAATTTAAACTAAATTTGGTAAAGAAAAAGTTTAGGATATTAAAAAAGGAAATTTTAAAACTCTGTATTTCAAATGTTTAGGACATATGTTCATGGAAAGGTTTTTTCTTCAAATAAGTCCAAGAATCACCCCTTAAATATGCATTTAAGGAACATACTGTATATTATATTTTTTTAAAGATGAAGAGTATGTTTTAGAGGAAGATAAAACTGAAGTAATATATTATTTTCTGTCGTATTTAAATTGTTACTCAAATAGGGAATATTATACACGAATTAGATAAACGAGCATTCAATCTAACTTTTTTGGTATCAACTACAACAAAGTTAATCAAAAATATTTAAAATATTTTAAGCTTTTCACATACCTATAATTAAATGACAAGGTACTTGAAATTTGCCGTCATTACAATGTTACGAAAAGAACTATAGAGGGTGTCCAGAAAATAGCGCAAACTATTTATAACAACTCATTTTTAAATTTCAAGAGAACGTTTGAACAGTACTTTTGGGCAATTTTCTTTTTAGTAAAATAAAATCACTTAATTAATATTTGCTAAACGAAAAACTTTTCTTGGGTATACCGGGTAGTGCATTGCTATCAGACTGGCCATAGGAAATCCCATATAAATCTTGATACCTACAAATATTGGTCCCTTATTGATTTTAAAACAAAATTGTACTTAACTGTTTTAAAGACTTTGATAAAATAAACTTACAAGATAAATTTTGTTATTTTTCCAATAAGCCAATTAAAAGTTGTTTAAGAAAAACTATCTATTTGCAAAATCGTCGCATACCTGACACATACAGTACTGAATAAATAGTAAGAAATAACTAATAGAAAGTAAAAGGTTAATTAAAAAAATTACAAAGACATTTTATTAATTAGTGATGGTAGATTCAATAAGGTACATATCTATCAGGTATACAACGATTTTAAAAATAGTAGTCCTTAAGACATTTAATTAGCCTTTTATAAAATAACAAAATTTGAGTGTGTGAGCTTATCTTCTCAACGTCTTCAAAATAGTCTATTACAATTTTGTTGTAAAATCAATAGATAAGCCAATATTTGAAGGTATCAAAATTTATAAAGGAGTTTTCTATGATCAGTCTGGCCATGCGCCATCCGGTATAGAAGTAGGGGGTAGGGGAGCCCAAAGGCGGATTTCAGGATTTACTAGAGCGCGGCAGATTAATATACCTGAGGATACCTTGTACCCGGTTAAGTACCCCACCAAATATGAGCCCCGTATACAAGGTCAGTCGTAAAAACAAAAATATCTCAAGCAGCTAAAAAGTTTTTAAAAACGAAGATAAGTAAATGGCAATTTAAAATTTTAAATAAAATTTTCTAACAAAAACATTTTTAAATAAAAATATGGAACAAAGTTATAATTTTAAAAATTTAAATAAAATTTACAAACTAAATTTTTTAAAAAATTTGTAAGGCATTTCTTGCTAGATATTAAATCCAATAGTTAAGCTAAGCTGTACGTTGCTGTTTTATTAATGATATTTACATTATTTTTACTCTATAAGATTATAAATATAAAAGCAAATTGTCAAAATGTATTTTTTTTGTAAACGTATCTAACATTCAAGCCATGATTTGACTATACTTTCTAAGTGCTCCACTAGCCCCATACCCCTTGCTCAACTTACCTCACCTATGGGATACGATGGGCATACTTGACCATCTACAATAAAATAGATGTAGCTCCTAAATTCGACTTATCAGAAAGAAATTACTATGGACACTATTGCTAAGGGATAAATTCCTAATCCATCAGTATGCATTATAAGCCCCTAAGACTTATTTTTGAGAAGCTATGACTGATGAAGTGAAAATTGCTCAACTATCTCCTACAGTTCCAGAGATTTTAAATTAATTTTTTTATTATAGTATTAGTCCAGAGTTTCTTTATGAGAAGGGGTTTAGACATAAGCAAGACCGGAGGTAGCTTTTGTCAGGGACGTGGGGGTGTGAGAATTACGATTTCGGGTTGGCAGTTCTGTTCAAAGTTGGTAGCATTATCAGCTGATGACAGAGTCGTGCCTTGTCGAAGCTTTGTTTGTAAAAACTGTGGAAATTTACCATTTTCATTTTGGTTGTATATTTTGCAAGGATTTTCTGTTGTTAATGTTTTTGGTTAGTTTAGAGACTTCACATATTATTGGTTCGGACTCGTTTTATTTTAGAGATTTTGATAGTGTTTAGTCGAATAGTTTTCAGTCATTCGTGTTTTTATATACATATGATACTGATGAGTGTCCGCTAATTAATGGTACACAGAAAAACCACAGATTTCTTATGCGAAAATACCCATTTAAGATTTAAACAAACATACCTATATCCAAAAGTTAATGATAAGGAAGATACGGGGTGTTAAAGGGATATAAATATTTTTTATTCATGCATTTCGATAATTTCTGATATGTTTTAAACATTTTAATAAAACTCGGTATCCAGGAGTTTTTAGCTATCAGCTATTTATATCTGAGCAGTTGTAATTATAGCTAATACGATGTTATTGAAGGTACATACTTTCGGGTGCACTGAACAACTAAAACGTGATTCTTACTAAGTATACCTTTTTGTGCAGAAAGCATATAGAAGCTTACTAGTTTACATACAAACAGAGTAGTAACAAAAAATTGGGTAGTTTTAGAGAATTTTAAATAGTGTACCCATCGCCCTCTAGTCTACACACAAAAATTAATATTCGATCTGAAAAGCTAATGTTTAAAAACCCTGAGATACCGTTTTATTAAGATATTTAAAAGAAGGTAACAATTATCGAAATAAATTTACTTTTTTCTTTTACTATGACACCCCCGTATTTTCCTTATTATAAACTTTTGGATATTAGGTATGTTTGGTTAAATCTTAATATTTTGGTATAAGGAATCTGTGGTTTTTCTGTGTACCATTCATTAGCGGACAACTTGTATACAAAGTTTTTAAAACGGTTTTTGTCTTACGGAACCATGGAAAATGTTTTGCTCTGCCAGGTACCTCATCGTCCTGTCGTCGCTTTGATATTTTTAATTTTCAATATTTAAACCACATTTTTGTTTTTGTTTTAGGTTATGCCTATTAAAATAATCCAATAAATTTTGTTTACAACATACAGTTCTTTTTTGTTTTCTCCTTAATTCTACGCTACTGATCTGCCTAAAATCAAGCATGGCCGAAAATGGCCCGACTTGACGTCACAGCCGCGCTAGCCAATATGGCGAATGTCGTGACCTTATCTCATCAATCGACTTTGAGTATTAGTATTTTAACTTTTCATTCCTACTTCATACAAATTTATCTTTAGCCCTAAAAATATTGTATGCTTGGATGCCCTGTATATGTATACGTAGGTTATTGTAATATAAAAGTATAAAAACGGTGTATCAAAATAGCAATGTTTATCTATTGTTTTTAACTGCTATCAGCTAGATAAGGACTCTTAGTGTTATTGTTAAAATAAAATAACAAAAATAAAAATAGTTCAAGTAGCTAGTGGATTTTTAAAAATTCCTATAGCACTAGAAAATATCAGTTGTTTTTGATATTTTAAACCTCCATTTCTATTTTGTTAATAAGATTTCTTTGATCCTTACAGACATGGCATTTCCTGTTTATGTCTATAAAGTGTCACTAAAATATTTATCCCAAATTATAAGGTTTAAAAAAATATAAACATGAATTCTAGGGGCATAGAAAATAAATATTATTGGTTAAAAAATTTAAATTTTCGAAAAAGAAATCATTCTTTATGAAAATTTCTGCTTGTAAAAAAATATATATATTTACGAAAAAAAAACGTTGATTTTGTATACCGAGTTACTAAAAACTCCACGTGTAAACTATCTTTATTTTACATTTTTAAGCAAAATGTCATTAAGAACATTTATTTAGAATAAAGTTTGTAATCGATAAAAATAATAATAAAAAGTTTTATTGACCTCCATAATTTCTCGAAAATACCTTGATTATATTTGTTTACAGCTAAAAATTAAAATTTTGACGAAGCAGGTGTTTGAAAAGCAAATTATGAGAGTTTTTTAGCTCATTTTACTATAAAAATCTAAAGTAATTAATTTTTTAATAACTCCAAAATTAGTTTCATGAAACATTTTTATACCCCTGTAACATTAATAAATACATTTTCAAATGATATTTTCCTTTAACTAATGAAAGAAATAAAGGTAGTTTACTTTTGGAGAAAAATCATGTTTTTCAAGTTTTTGTAAACCCGATATACAAAATCAACGTTTTCTTTGCGTAAATTATATTTTTATAGGCAAAAAATTTTTATAAAAAATAACTTTTTTCGAAAAATTTTTACCTTTCTAGACACACAAACAATTTTATTTTTTCTATAAATTATTCGATAGCAATAGAGCAGCTTTATATATTTCTTTCTATATGAATATTTGACAACAGTGCTTTACACTGGCAACAAGGTACACTACATAAATTTCTGTAGTTTTGTCACATATAATCCAAAGGGCAGTAACAGGCAATCTTATTTTTACCTATTAATTCTAAGTCGCTTTAACAACAAAAAAGTTAAACAATAAAATATTTTTTGAATTAAAAGTATTCACTTGTTAACATTAAAGATTTAATTATGTGTGTGTTTTTTTGTTATATGAAAATTAGTTTCTTTTAGTTGAAACTGGTTTACAAAAAACAACTTTTTTTTACGTGACAACGTCTTATAATTCGATGGGTCCAGCTGCACGTATCAAAAACATGACCTGCGGCGTTACCTTGCGCGTTCGATTTAAGACTTGAAGTGCAAGAGAGAGCGTTGAACGAGCGACAAAGAGGCACACCCTCCACGTCGTTCGACATCTGCTTTCCGCTTGAGTGAGCGTGCAGTGAAAGTGAATGGTGTCAATTCGTTTATAGTAACGTTAATTGCGGCGATAAAGGTAATGATTCTTTGATATTAAATATGTTCAGTGATATACGTCAAATACTCCTGCTTTCATCATTAAAATTAATAGCCTCGGTCCGTTATTTCTTTATGACGTTGTCGTCCAACTATCGTCAGTAAACCGACTTTGCTGACAACCGGATAAATACTTCTGTTTGTTTTTTTCAAATAAATTTTGCAATCTTTTACTAATAAATTAATAAATAAATATAAGTAGTAGATGCCCATTGCACGAGGATCAAGCATAGATGGGTCACATTGGATCGAGCCGTAAAAAAACCATGATGAGAAAAATCTAAGTGTTCTTTCAATTTTCGAAAATTTTACGGTCAAATAGTATTCCATCCATTGCAAACTCTATCAAACTAGTGCATTTATAGCTTAAACCAGGGCTTCACAAACTGTGCGTTACGACGTCCAGAGGCATCGCGTGTTGATAGGACAAAGTGGAGTTAAGGTATTTAAGAAGAAAAATCGATGGACATTAGATTTTTAGAATTTTTCCAAATGTAAGATGAAAAGAAAGGTAACGCAAGGGAAAAAGAAAGTAAAACCAAAACTTTTTTACGTGAAGATCTTTTATTTGCCCTTACATTTTTCTAGCATAAAAAAATTCATTTGGGGTGAGGACAAATGGCGTCACAACACAAATAAGTTTGGGACTAAAAAGAACATTAATATTTAAGGATTTTTATTGTGTCCAATACTTTTTTTATACTCTTTTCTTACGGACTTTAAAGTTCTACATTTCTTGTCCAATTTACATGTTAATATGAGCCCATGAAGGCCAGAGTGATGTAAGTCAAAATTTAACATATTTTAAGTTTTAGTGTTGGTAAATTCCTAGATAACTCTGACTTTCATAGGTTCGCCCACTTCTGTTTGGCGTTAATTATTTTTTCTGCTGACTTGATATACATTATGCCTTTTTTTTGAACTTTTTGTTTAATCATAATAAAATATAGCCAATAGCTCTCCTTAATAGTGTAGCTTTCTGATTGTGGAAGAATTTTTATGATCGATTAAGTATTTCCGAAGATTAGAACTTACAAAAAACAAACAAGCAAAGTTACAAATTTAACATCAACCCCTACCTCTATTAGTATAGATTATGTTTCAATTATTTGCTCTTTTTAATACTAAATTCTAATTTTTAAATACTCACAATACAGTTTCACGTATCACCCCAAAATTTCAGCTTCCCCTTTTTTTATTTGACTCCTCTGAGCTTTCGCAGAATTGTAGTCAAGAGAATTAAACGAAAGTTCAGGAAGTCATCGAAAAGATATTTCATTAAATAAGAAAATAAAATTGTAAATTATTTATTTTATTTTATTTACAACCATAATCAACTCAAATAATAATACAATGAATGGCCGTAGATGTGATAAGAACTGAAAATAATGGAAAAATATACAGTTCTTCCAGCGAGTGCTGCTGGCGAGTGACTATCATATGTATTGCGTATTTAAACAAAATATATTGTTTTTAATACTTGATGCCGTCAGACAATAATATTATATTGTTCAGACCTATAAAAATAATTGAAGTATAAGTATCTCATATTATCTTATATCATTATCATATTTAACAGACGGGGTTTCTTAAGTAGCTTTTAGTATGAGTGTAGCCAAAGTCGTAATTTTTTAAGGTCTTTGTTATGGACTGATCCAATAATGAGCCAGCAACAGTGTCTTACTTGTAACTCCCAAGACAGCATTTATGGACATTTGTGCAGTGAATGTAGGCAACTTATCAATGGGTATACTAAGGCGGAGGTTCATACCAAAAGTGAGGAGGCTTTAAAACGTCCAAAACGTAGAAAAAAGCAGAAGCTTTTGAGTACTTTGGATATTCTTATTTCATTGTTTATTGTTACTCCTCTAGTGGTGGCTTGTTGGAGGGGGACATGGCAATTGTTTGATGTTTATGCCAATTATTTTCCTCCTTGGGAGAGTTTTTTAATTGGTAAGTTTTTTCACATTAGATTATGTGGTTTGAAATCATAATTTTGTGGACACTGCAAATATGTTCATGTTTAATGGCACAACTATGACTCTAAGGCCTGCGACAAATATTTAGATAAGGTCTTTAGTCAATGTTAAAAAGCAAAACCACACTATTGATCTGTTCTCAAAATATTTTTAATCGTATCAAATACAGGGTGGTCGCCGAGGTGGTGAACGTCGGAACCTTCGGATAAAATGTTGCCACGTACTAAGATACTAAAATAAGATTATATTTTGTCAGAATTGCGAACCAACTTTTATAAGATAAAATCGAGATTTTCTGAACTACCTTTGCTTTAAAACTCGTTTAGGTAGTGACTTCTGCACGGTCCGACGGTGATAATTTTTTTTATACCTGCACGGTCTAATTCTATTTATGAATGATTATATATTAGTCTCAGGTTTAATTAATAAATAAATTAAACAAAAGATTTAAGTAATCAGAGCTAACCATGACTCCCCACCTATACTAGGTTTTTATAAAAAATATTTGAGTAATTACAAGTAAGAAAACTCCAAAAGCATATTTTGTGTTATAATATATTGATCGTATGAGGGATACTTAATAAAATTTGCGATGTTGGGTTTTTACCTCTCTGTTATGAGGTCACGTGTACGAACTCAAGTCTAGCAACTCGACTAAGTTAGTCTACGAAATCAACAATTTTAATCTGTTTTATCTGCGTACATCTAGCAACTTGAGTACACCGGTACCGGTAAAGACGAAAGGTTTGTTCCGCAATTCTAACACAGATTTAAAACGGTCCGCAGTTCTGACGCACCGGCAGAGGATTCCGAGATACTTTGGATATGAATTCTAATCCTAATTTTAGGCAAAAATGATTCTACTCACTTTTAACGAATTCCTAACGGTTCTTGAATTCTTTGGGTTTGAAGTTGCCAAGACATAAACTCTAGGGTAATAAATAACATTGTTGCGACTGGTTTGCATAGGTAATTTAATAATTAGCACCTTCAGTTGTAATAATGATTGTTTTTACGCTTGGCCACCGCGATCGCTGGATCTCAACCTACTAGATTATTTCTTGTGGGGACACGTGAGGACCGGTGAAGACACTTACCTATTCAATGGGAAAGCCTAATAGCAGAGGTCAACTTATCCAAAAGATTGGTGTAGCGTTTTATGAAATGAAAAATAATATGGGAAACTACAACTGGAAACGAGAGCTGCGACAAAGGATTGAATTATGCATTGCGTAGAGCGGAGTTCATATTGAGCATCTTTAATAATTGCACTGACATCATTACATTTTACTAAAATAAATTAAATTTTCATTTAAGTTTCAAATTTCAAACCCAGATAATTCAAGAACTGTTAGGAATTTGGAAAAAGTGAATATAATCATTTTTGCTGAAAATTAGTCATAGAATTCATAACCGAAGTATCTCGGATACCTTGCGGCCACCCTGTATATACCAGTTAAAGGGATGAGGTTATTATTTTATTTTATGCGTTTTTCATTTTTTGAATCAAAGGGCTGCAATAAGCTTATTTTGCATTTTTGAATTTTAGAATTTAAGTTTAGGGTTTTCTAACAATTTTTGTAAAAACTTTTGATTACATTTCACTACTAACTCATTAATACCTAATAGTTTTTCTTTTGAACTTTAAAAAACACGCTGTAGCAAGTAGGAAAACGAAGCAAGAACATTTTAATTGCGGTTTTCACCAGAAAGTTTGGCTTAAAAGTTGCGTTTTAAGTTGGCTCACCCTGTACAGTGGAAATTTTAAAAGTCATCATTCCTTTATATTTTGAATGAGACAAAATATCTGGATCGAGTAAAATTGGTCTAGTGCCAAGCGGGAACATCAACGCTTATCAACTTTTTTTAAATGATAAAGAGCTTATGTAGCCAGGGCCGGATCAGCTCTATCGGGACCGCTAGGCAATGCAATTGTTAGGGCTCTTCTCGATTTAAAAGCAAGAAGGCTTTTTTCGTTAACATTGAAGACAAACAAGGTCTTCTTTTTATAACATTTCTAAAATTTTTAGGTGTTTACAACTTTTATTTATAATACAAATATTCAAATTTTATTTGGACTTTACGAAATATTTCACATTTTTATTCTTTTGTCCCATTAGCGGGCCCCCATTTTATTTCGAGGAGACTCGAAGCAGTTGTCTACTCTGCCAAATGGATAATCCGGCCCTGCACGTAGCACCTCAATTTCAAGGCCCTTTAACTTATTTTTTAACACCTTTATTCTTTTGAAAATCGAGTCAGCCATTCCAGATTTACAAGCGTTTAAAATTTGTTCTAAATATTGTTTGTCTAATACTTAGAACGGGCGGTTTTATGGCATTAACTTGTAAGTTTGTTACAACTAGGACTGAATTTAAAAGCAAAGTGGCATTGTGTAGGAAATTGAAAGAAATGATGTGCTACCTAACTTATCTACTTTTCATTTGAAAACAAATGCTAGGCTAGGTAACTGAAATTATTTTATGCCAAAAAGTAGTTTAAGTGATATTATTTTACTTCCATTTTACCCGATCTTCATTAGTTGTCCTATTGAAAAGTTAGGGGAGAGGCATTATACAGTATGTCTCTAAAAGAATTGAAAACATTTTTACCACAAACTTCTGAGGCTAAAATATGACGAAATATCCCAAATTACCTTCGACTAAAAGTGGACAATTTCGGAGGTACAGAGTGTTAAAGGTGTGTTCTGCCTTTGGTTTCGGAAGTTGAGAAATTAGAATCTAGTATAAATTTTATTGGTATCTTTAGAGCGTGCTACCTGCGGTATCTTGCATAAATTAAATACGAAATAACTTTTTTAGGCTACTCTATATGTAACTTTGGACAAAAAAATTAATCTTCAACAAAATTTACATGGTAGGTATTCTGGAAAAGTTGATTTAACAACCGTTTTCGAGATATCTGAAAAAACTTATTGCTAGTTATAAGCTATACATTGTATTTTAGAATCATATGCTTGGGAATGCAAATCTTTTATATTGTGGATTTTTAGGTGATTTTAAGAAGAAAAGTTTAAATAAACCTTTGCACTAAATGACTTAACTCTTTAGATAGTAACAAAAAGCTGTTTTTAAAACTTAACCCCCTGTATCTTGATAAGTTAAGCCATTTAGGACATAGGTTTATTTGAACTTTTCTTCTTTAAATCATCTAAAAATGTATACTCTAAAAGGTTAGCATCCAATTCTAAAATATCCTGTACAGCTTTTACCTCGCCATGTAGGAAGTATTTTTTTAATCCAGCTATTTTAAAAACACCTGCTTAAATTAAATTTTAAATAAATAAACAAGAAATATATGTCGAATGTCGTTTTAAATTTATGCAAGGTATCGCCCTCTAGAGTTACCAATAAAATTGAGAGCAGAATCCTATACTCACCTTCCAAACCCCCTTTAGTCAAATGGTGGCAATATACTTATTATAACAAAATTATTTATAAAAATCTCAAACCAGAATAATTTTTTTACACCCACTATCTCCTAAATCATTCACTTTCGACTAAGGTAAGTAGGGTTATATCGTCATATCTGCCTCAGGCGTGACAGCATTTTTCCGCATTTTTAAAGACACTCTGTATGTACAACTTAAAGCTTAAGTTCAAAAGCTTGTAACTTCGGAACGACTGGGTTGTTTTTGCTAGTGTACATTCAGTTTTTTCCTTATTTAAGTACCTATACAAATAAAGTTTTTGTTTATCTGAGATTTATTGCAGATATCTCAAGCACTTATAAAGTTTATATACGTCGTATGATAATCTAAAAACCTAAACTTAAACAATATGTTCTCTGGAAAGAATATATTGATAGATGATGGGCTCCAAATCAAAACGCAATTTTGGATAAAACAAAAAACAATTGTAGTTTCACTATACCGGGTGACAACGAAATTGCTATCAGGCAATTTATTTTCTTTAGTGCAACCATATAGTTTTCAAACTAAGGACGTTATATTGTATCATCGGATGCCCATTTTGGATATAATAGCATCTGTGTATTACTTCGGTTTAACCGGAAGTGATATAAACTTTGATATTTTAAATGGTACACCCTGTATATTTTTTAGAATTTGAATTCTACAGGTCATTCCTGATATAAACCCTTTGATATATTCATACCCTAACTCTTTTGGTTTTGGAGAAAATGGCGTTTGAAAATGTCTAAACGACAGCACATTATGCAGTTTTATGGGAAAACAAATGAACATCGCAAAAATTTAAAATGCTTAAAACAGTTCTTTTAAAGACTCTACCTTTAGAGACCATTATAATACTACTTACTGTTTAACCGAAAGTGCTGTAAAATTTAAACCTCTAAGTATGATAACCCTGATAATTTTAATGGAACACCCTGTATATTTCCTAAGATTTATTTCCTTTAAGCTATTCCTGATATAAAACCTATATTATACCCATAGCCTATGCTTTTTAGTTTTAGTGAAAACGGCGTTTGAAAAGGTCCAGACGACGACAAAATATATATCATGAAACTCTCTATTGTGAGGTAGTTTAAACCTTTTTAAGCTCAGTTTTCTCTAAAACTAAAAAAGTTAGGTTATGGGTACAATATAGGTTTTATATCAGGAATAGCTTAAATAATTTAAATCTTAGGAAATATGCAGGGTGTTCCATTAAAATTATCAGGGTTATCATACTGGGAAGTTCAAATTTTACAGCACTTTCGGTTAAACAGGAAGTGGTATTATAATGGTCTCTAAGGGTAGAGTCTTCTAAAAGAACTATTTTAAGCGTTTTAAATTTTTGCGATTTTCATTTGTTTTCCCATGAAACTGCATAATGTGCTGTCGTTTAGACATTTTCAAACGCCATTTTCTCCAAAACCAAAAGAGTTAGGCTATGAATATATCAAAGGTTTTATATCAGGAATGACCTGTAGAATTCAAATTCTAAAAATATATAGGATGTTCCATTTAAAATATCAAAGTTTATATCACTTCCGGTTAAACCGGAAGTAATACACAGATGCTATTATATCATAAAATGGCATCCGATAATACAATATTATGTCCCTAAATCTGAAAACTGTACGGTTGCACTGAAGAAAATAAATTGCTGGATAGTAATTTCGTTGTCACCCAGTATAATGGACACCCAGAACAATGTAAAATTTTTGGTCATTAGTTTGGACGCTCGCTTGGTCGAATTTATAAAGCGGCAAATTATACGTACTGTTTACGTGTGTACTTATATTTCCTCGATGGATGCCCGCTTCATAAATCTAAATGAGCGAGCGTCAAGCTGATGATCAAAAATTTAGCATTGTTCTAGGTTTCTATAGTGAATCTACAATTGTCTTTGATAAAACATAATTTTAAGAATATCTTAAAGTTTTAACTTCGTGTTTTATTATTTATATTTTAAAAAATATTAATTTCATTATATTACCATATAAATGTATAAATATAATATATTTTAAAATTTATTAATAGAAAACGCGCAGTAAAAATAGTGACGTAATCTTAAAATTGTGTTTTATTACCAAAAACTGCGTTTTGATTTGGAGCTCCTCAGATGGTATAACCTTTCCGATTTGGCAAAGATCAAAAACTTTGATTTTTAAGTTTAGTTTATTAGGCATCTCGTTTATAAAAATTACCATTTTTGTTCGAATTTTAGGTACCATAATAAATATAGTCATTGCGATATCACAAGAAAGTTTTGATAACATTTTTAAATAGAAACCATTCAAGTTGGATTCTTAATATAGTCGTGTTTTTGACAATGAAAGTGTACACCATATTATTTAATGCAGTGACAAACATGCAGTGGAGAGGTAGGTAAGACAAACCCTTTTTTCATTTGCAAAGCTACCAAAATCTTGTACCTATATGCTACTATAAATTACTGAGGCTGAACTATGACGATCTGACCCAACTTGCCTTTGTTCAAAAGTGGATGGTTTCGATTTTAATTTTTAAAAAATAATTTTGTTAATTTATTATCACAATATTCGGCTAGTGGAGGTTTCGAAAGAAAAACAAATTACAATCTGCTTTTTGCAAACTTCAAAGGGCGCCACTTGCAGTAGGAAATACCTTTTTAGAGCCACTTTGTATTTGTCTTTTAAACAAAAATTCTTATTCTTTCACATATTTTATCTAAACTAGCTAAATGTGGTAAAACTTAATTTTTGACAATAGTTTTGATTAAAAAGCTATTTTTATGTAATTTTATCACCCTGTATCTTTAAGCCATTTAGGACATAGTTTTATTTGAACTTTTCTTTTAAAATCACTTAAATATTCACTTATAACTGGGTTCCTGTGTCTTTTTTTATCCAGAAGCTAACCAGATGGCACTTTTAATATCCTGTATTTCAGAAAACATCAACTTGCGGACTAAAGCAAGTTAAGTAAGATCGTCAAGTTTCATTCTAAGGGATTTAAGGTACCATTTTCTGCATCTTTAGGACACCCTGTATAAAATATAATTATTGTTTTTAATAGTAATAAATTTAGGTAATGCTATTACATTGAATGTTAATAGTAATAACTATCTTATTTGACATTTCTTCATAGTCCAAGAGCCTTTAAGCGCAGATCTTCGTCATTTTGTAAAATTTCGATGAATAGAGAGTGTCCCAAAAAAGTTATTGTTGTGAGGTTATATTTATTTTTTTTTGGAACATTCCGTATACACAAAAAACACATGCCCCATTTAGAAACTATACAACTTTTATATAAGACTTTTTGTCATATTTTGTTAAAATACAAAATGTTAAACCTTATCGGACCAAAAGGTTTGTCTGCTAAGGGTTGGAACTGTCAAACTGTTCTGCCAACTGGGGAAATATCTTCTAATGGTTACCCAAACCCCAATAACATATATAAAAATTCAGTTTTTACAATGTGACGAAAGTTATGTTTCAAATAATTAGCCTTTGGTACCTGGCACCTGCCAAAGCCACTATGAGTCAAACTTTATAGTTTCCCATCGCTTCTACCCATGTTGGGAGTATGCACTGACAAACTTTCAGCTTTTACAAAATGATGAAGGTCTGCCGCTTACGGGATCTTACTTTTATTAGTTTTTTTATTACGCAACTGTACCTACAAATAAAGTCATACATATTATTTATCTATCAAAATAAAAATATTATTTAAGTACCTACTAACTCTCCGAATTCCACGTATTATTTTAGGTGGATAATAATTGATGAATATTTTGGTAACTAATAATAATAAAAATAATATTAATAAAAATAAAAATATTTAAACAATAACAATGTTAACCGTGTTAAACTTAAAACCTACTAATTCTATATTTAAGGACAAGACACAATTTGGAAAGAGAAATAGTAGAAGGAGAGATAGTAGAAGAGAGAGTAGAAGAAGTAAGTGTAACGAAAAGTAGAAGTTAAGCCAAGAAAAAAGTTAAAGTTCTAGAGTAAGCCCAGAAGTGCGGGCTACCCTAGTGAGGAGTATGCTCGAATCTACATATAGGGCCCACTTTACGTCACTGGGACTAATTTACCATATGGAACTATCTTCTTAGAACCATAAGACCGATGGACAATAAAACCATCTTGGTATTTTCTTAAATAAACTAACCTAACTTAGTAGAGGCATACCCCCCACTAAGGGGTAGCCCGTACAGGGGCCTAAACTAGAACTTTAACTTTTTTCTTGTCTTTACTTCTACTCTTTGCTAACCTTACTTCTTCTATGCTTTATTTTACTATCTCCCGTAACATAGCATTTATCTATAAAAATAAAAATATTATTCAGGTACCTCTCTCCAAATACCCACGTATTATTTTAGGTGGATGGATAATAATTGACGAATATTTTGGTATCACTGTCAATGAAGACGGAATAACCTTTGTTGAAGATGGCCGTGGTGCGGTTGTGTTTTTACTATTTGTTTTTTAATTATGTTCTGTATGAAGTCTTTAAGGAACCTTAATTCGCCTCCGTTTGAACTTTGTATGGATTATGGAGAAGATATGTTCTTATTTCCAAATATGTTTAAAGTAAAAGTAAGTAATAGAGGTATCTTTTCATTAGTTGGTTTCTAACTGGTAATGCTGCGAGACGAGATAATAGTTCCTCTGGTCTTGTTTCGTCTCGAGGACTCAAGACGAAACCTATTCGAATAAAAATATATTCAAAAAGTACTGAGCCGAATACCGAATACAAAACACACAGATGTATTCAAATACTATTGGAATACCAGCTAAATGTATTTGGCATATGATTCAGAATACCGAGTGTTCGAATACTACCCAACTCTAATAATAAAGAAAGTTTCCCATCTGGTAGAAACTTTCAAAGACACGATGACCTAGTTTAAATCTAGTGTTTCTAAATCAATACAAAATATACACGTTTAGCTAAATTAAATGGTATATAGTATAAAGAGCCAGTAAAGCAACAACAAAGCGAAACTGAAGCGTCATCTTGTTAACATGATGACATTTTTTATTTAATCTACATATTCTTTCACGCATTGCCTGTGTACCTTTTTATTTGGCTAGACGTGCAACGGCAAAACAATGTTGTCAATTCTCTTTCAGAAAGGTTACATTTAGCAACATTAGTGTTTATGTTCTATACGACGCGAAAACTCGATTCAAATAAAGGTCGGTTAAAAGCAAATAGCTCACCGCACTTGATATATTTTTATTTTGTCACAGTTTCGAAAATATGGGCTTCCAATTTTAGTGCTGTTCACTAATTTTAAGATTTATATGATCTTATCTTCAAGAATTCTAAAAGCTAAATATATCCAGAAATGTGTTACTCTTATAGTTTTAGGATGAGCACCTTTCAGTGAAGAATCAAAATCGATCGCAAGCAAGGGGATGATTCTGCTTGACAATGGGGGCGACTGTTTTATTTTTTTTCAAGTGTCATTCGTTTTTGAGTTACAAGCCGTCAGATTCAATTTTGTTTGGTATATTACGACTGACGACAGCTTTTCTTTAGAATTCTGAAATTTCAAGCGCACAAGCTGCACTCAGGCGCACACCTAAAGCAAAGTTATTTACATCATAACACATTTGACAGATATTTGTGAGACACCATTTATAGACAATCCAAGCAAACTGGAGTACTCCTTATTAAAGTCGACCAAACTACCTCTGTCGAACTAATTACCTACAATGCAAGTGTCCAGTGACAAGAGCACAAACGATTCACTACAACAAAAAATGAAAAAAACTTCATATAAACGTCCTAACGTCTTGATTAAAATTAAAAAGTTTTTATATTTAACACCCTGTCTAACAGTGAGGTTATCGGCAACAAATTGCCATGTTTTTGGATTTTTGATTATTATCAGCCTTTTTGCGATAATATGACTCAAAAATAAAAGTTATGATGTAAAAAATAGAATTTTAGTTAACAAAAATGAAACACCTAAAACTTTCTATTTACGCTCTTTTCTATCTCTAATATCAAGCAAGTTTAGTAATCATTTAAAGTCAATCAAAATTGAAAACCTATCTCAAAGTGTTTATACTAAATGAAAATCGCTTTTGTAGCTATTTAAAATCAGAAAAGTCCATCAGATTTTTTATGGTATAATAATAGTTATATTAAAAGCCGAGATCTATACTTTTTAATTTTTGCTCATTATTTTTAATTTAGATATCTAATAATTATTATGTCAATTCAACAGAACCTAACTTAACTAAAAATAAGTGGTATTTTTTCTTCCCTTGGTTCCAACCTGATGCTGCTTGAACTATAATATGCATTCAGAACGAAGTTAGCCACATAAGTTTTAAAGGAATGTTTTCAGTTTCACTTTTATCAGTTTATTCATTGATCATAGTGGTACTCTTCGAGACATGATCAGTGAACAAAGTGGGCGAAGTGGAAACTAATAATATTCTTTGAAACTTATATGGCTAACTTTATTCTGAATGTTTATTAATATTTCAAATGTAGCATCTGTCACGTGATCAAATGATTATGATCACTTGCAAGTGAAGGATCTGGGGTAGTGAAACTGATCATGTCTCGAAAAATACCATTTATGTTTCGAAGCAATATTACACCACTTTGACTTTTTAAAGTAGGAAGGGTTCAGGTTCTTGTTCTTAAGATACAGGGTGTTCAACTTTAAACAAAATGTCTTTTGTTTAAATATCTTAAATATTCTTAAGCTTACTTTAGTTTTGTTTTAATTTGAAAATGTTATTTATGACATTCAGGGGGTATTTTTCACTAACCTAGTTTACATTTAGTAAGTCCAGTGGCGTCTCGACCAGCAACTAAAGGGATATTTCTAACAAAAAACTACCTACTGTTTTTTCTGTATCTTGTTTAATTGGGGAGAATCAAATTAAATAAAATCCACTTTATTACATATTTTAGATCATAAAAGAAGCATCGCGGACACTTTTTTCAAATTAAGTTTTAACAATTTTTAATTAACAATTATGTAACCACAACAATAAATACTTATTAAAAAAGGGTTTATATACAGTCTTGCAATTTTTACTGAAATAAGTGTTATCGAATATTTTCAGTTTTTAGAAAGTTTAACACCCTGTACATTAAGAATAAAAAATTTGCGGACCCATTTGAACTTTTCTTTATATTTTCTGATGAAGAATTTGCCTTTTATTTTTTTCACAACACCCTGTATTTCTAGTGATAGAAAGAGCTTTAATTAGGCACATTTATACTTTTGGGCAAATTATTTCGATAATAAATACCTACCTAGTAAATAACTACTGTTACTTTTAAACCAATAAAATACATTTTTTATTGTGGTAACTATGGCTGACTTTTTAAACCAATATAATACATTGTTTGTTCAGGTGTTTTTTTCAATTTAAAAGTACCCAAAGTATAAAATATTAGTTTTAAGAATTTTAATGTCTAACTTTTTTCTGTTATTCCACTCTGCTAACTGTCCCTTTTTCCTACTCATTTTGTTGTGTCTATTTTAATATGCTTCTTTTAATCGACGGCAAAAAGTATGCAGAATTTGCTTTACAATATTTGTTTTTAGATCACTTTGTCTCGCCATAGTGTCCACGCAATCTACGCATTCGGAGATTTGGATAACAATTTGTCAACAACTCCACAAAGGTATTTTGGATCAGAATCAACGATAATGATAAAAGGCGAACCAAGACCATTTCAAATTAATTTTGATGGACCACCGCACCACTTTTGTCGTTACTTCAACAGAACGTCCTTTGATTGGGATAAAATATTATGACCTTAATCCATATAGACGTAGAAATGTCCTGGGAGTATTCAAGAAATAATTGACTATATTACGCCAAAGGACACAAAGAAGAAAATGCGAGATGATTTTGGTTTCAAATAAACACAAATTGCGGGATCTAGCTATCAAGAAAATGTTACTAATCAAGGTTAAAAGAATGATCCTTTTCAAGAGTTTAAGCCATTACAACCTGGTGAAATAAATCTTATGGCTTTAGCGAATTTTTAGGTGAATGTTGTGTAGATGCTGAACAATTTTAAGAGTGATGCAATACATAATTACTAACCTTTGTTTAAATACTATTTTTTGAATATAAAACAGTTTTATCCGGTAAACAGATAGGTAAAGGTCGGGCTCTCTATCTTGATCTTAGACTCTATGCTCATTTTGTGAAGACTCTACCACATACGACAATGAATTTGCCAGTTATTAGTGATCAATATCTCCATTTGTGTTTTCTCCACCAGTTTGAAAAGCTTCAGTTCCAAATATCAACGAGATACTTTAGCTCAACAATTTATAGCAATTCCGAGGAGATCATTTAATCCTTCCTCTGAAATAGAAATAAACCAATTTCTTTTACTTTTAGCGTTTTACCTACAGAACAGGCCACCAAAATTTGATGCATTTCTTGAGAGAAATGGAGTCAAAAATAAGAAAATCTAGGAATAATATGATGACTATACACGTAAACGTGGACGCTAAAACCCAAAACATTGATTAAATAGTTAGGGATCCCTGGATCATTTTTAACATTACTAACAAGCTAATTTTTCGTGAGCAGCTTCATTTTGACGAGACGACCAATCTTTTCCTTACAAAAATTTTCGTTGCTGGTAGCATACAGGGGTAGCAGAGATTAAAATATATTGATTTGATAAATATCAAATTCCAGGATGACGTATATCGCAATTTGTATTACAATGTAGATGTTAAATTATATAAATATTATTTAATCAACAGAAAAAGTCAGCTGGTTAGTAATTATTTTTCACGACATCGTTAACCATACATGGTGGTAAGGGACTTTTTGATGAAACCTTACATTTTATGGGATAAATATTTTTCGGTTTATTTGGATAATTATAATGAAAATTAATAGAGAAATTACATGTTTGTAATAATTTTTTTATATCTGTCAAACCAACACGTTTAATTCCTGCTATCCCTGTAAGTTACCAGTAAGGAAAAAAGTTGGGCGACTCGTCAAAATAAAGCTATTCATGAAACATTAGCTTGTTAGTGATGAATGGTAAAAATGGTCCAGGGATCCCTAACTAAAATAACAAGTTCTCTATATTTTCCCTAATAAATAATTTAGGTTGCAAATTATCTTATAAAACCATAATTAGATATCTATGTTTTTCATGTTAATAAGAGTATTAAAATGTTTAATTAAGTTCTGGTTTGTACTATGGAGACTTCAAAGTAATATTTATAAATTGAGCGGCCTATGTCCAAAGTGTGTCAATCTCCATCTGTCCTCTTTAGTGTTGAATTCGACGGGGTGGGGTGAGTTTAATTTTCTCTGGGGGATCCTCAGGTAACCAAAAAAAGAGGAGAAAAAGTCTTCACCATGTAAAAATAAAACTAACTGTTGACTTCATGCTTTCTCCTTGACGCTTCTCTGCATCTATTTAGCAAATTGTTTTCTTTAAGGAGAGTATATTTATACTGAATTGATGCTTTATATCTCCGGAGGAGGGAGAGGGAGATTTGTGCATCACTGGTCCACCCCCTGAATTCAACCTAATTTTTTTACAAAATTTGTTAATATTGAAGATGTCCACTTTGAAACTAGCTCCCCCAATTTACAAATTTAGAATTAGTTTTTACTACATGTGATTTAAAGTACTTATACCTACCGTTGGAATATTTAAATGTATTAATTATTTAAAAATAAAATATATTTACCAATAAGAATTTTTTTATTATTTATCAGTTATGGTTCTGGTCCTATAATTACGACCCTTTAGCTGATTTTTTTAATACTTGCTTCGTAAAAACAAAACTTTTTTTTGCTTTTATACCCATACAAGTCGCTTATATTAATGTATTTAAAAAAACTGTAATGATAGGTTAGGTTTTACATATTAAATACTTGTTAATAGAAGTGTTTAAGTCTGTAGCACTACTACAGTGTATCTAATAGTACAATGCTTGTCTAAATTCGGAACCCTCCCAACTTTTTTTTCATAAAAATTTAAGGTGTTTGGTAAGACAATATAAACCAAATTTTTAGACAAGAAATGACAGAAATCAAACTTAGAAAACCTGTATTTTGCAAACGATCAACTTTTCAACTAAGGTAATCTGGTTAGATCGTTGTATTTTGGCCCAAGAATTGTGTGGTTACACTTTGTACAGACATTTTAGAGACACCCTACATATAAAAAAATATATATACCTTGAGATTACAATTATATGTACTTATGATTTAATACTAAATTTCTCCAGAAGGTTTTTTTTTGTCCAGGGAGCGGGCCACCCCCTAAATTCAACGCTGTAAAGGTTACTTCATGACCTATGCGCTTTAGAAAAATAGTTTTAAATAAGTGTGTACAAAACTTTTAAGCATTATTGTAACGCAAAAACTATGAATATACAGGGTGCTTTAATTCATTATCCTTTTTTAAATGTCACACCCTCAACATTTTTAAAAATTTGAAAACTACGATAAAATTTAAAAATAATAATTAGTATGGGTGAAATGCAGTGAAACTCTACCGGCAAAGCTAAGTTAATTCTACAATATTTTTCTATATCAACATGTCCGAAACGTCTCAGTGTTTGGATCTACAGGGTGTTACAAACTTCAAAACATATTTTTTTATAATCCTTAACCAATTCAGGTATTCTTAAAAATTTGGGAGACGCCTCGTATGCATCAGACGACATTCTTGACATATTTTTTTCTTAAAATATTTACCTTAAATCTCTTATCACTAATGACAATAAGTTTTCTTGCATTATATTGTATCAAGAATAGACACACAGGTCTCATGTTACTATCCACATTTTTTTGGCGTGCAAAAGCAATAACAAAACTATAAAAAGAAATTACGTGCCGACCTCCGTAAGAAATACTAGGACGACTAAAACAGGTTAGGCTTTGTAAAATGAAATATCGCAAAAATATAGTTACAAATCCTATGCTCAATACGGTCAATCCTTTAACCGAAATGGGGTAGACTAAGTAAAGCGTTTTTTTTGCAAACGAAGACACCACTCGAGTTCAGTCACCTGTCCTTACTAAGACTGGTATAGGTTTTGTTAATTCGCGGCCCGGGGCGGTGAGTTAACCAAAAAAAGAAAAAAATCAGAAATAATAAAAAAAGGTCTTCACTTACTCTATTATATCCTTTCTGTTGTCGGCGCGTTCTCCTTTTCTAGTTTTTTCTTCTACAAATCAAGTTAATTACCACAAAACCAAAAAGCATAAAGCTTTTTTCTATAAATACCTCCTTTGGGGGCCCCTTTCAACTGGTAAACCCGGGGCGCACCGCCCCCGCCTCCTGCTACGCTAGGTGATGATATGATTGACAATATTTTACATTTTACAAAAATATTATCATTATTGCTAATATTATTAATTTTTAGGTAGAGGGAAAAGTATCACTTTACCTACTAAGACGTGATATTTTCAGTTGGGGGTAGTAACCAATCTCGGGGTTATAACCTGGAGAGGTTTGTGGTTATTGGTAGACCTGTTTTTCTTTCCTGATGATTTCCTTCTTTCGTCTTGGGCAAGTGTAGTAAGTAAAATTTACCAAATTATGATTTTGGGACAAAAATTTAATTCTTTATTTTTATTACAAAAACACAATGTGTTAAAATGAAAAAAAAAAGTGTTTCGTATTTTTACAAAAATCAGAAGAAATGGGTAACTAACATCAAAAGTTGCAATAAAGCGTAATAATTATAATAAAAGCTTTAGTTTTAAAATTTTTATATTTTTATATTGTTTATTATTTTAAAGACCCTAATAAACATTGTTCTTATTTTTTTTATCTGAGAAAAACCTGGAAATAATATGATTTATAAACATTCACAGCAATATAAACCTGCATAAAAATTTTATGTGCCAGTATAAAGGGTGTTGATGAATGACGAAGATATTATAATGGGCGATTCCTTGTTAGAAATATGAGAAAAGTTTCATGGGTCTGAAAATGTACATTTTCATGATACAGGGTGATATAATAAAATAAATATATTATATAATATAATATTAATATTAATTCTTATCCAAAAATATTTTCTTGATTTCAAAACTTGGCAATATTATTTGTTGTACTAAGGAACTAATTTAGCATTAAATGCCATAATATTCGCTAAGATGCCCCCTGGACGCCACTGGACCTTATAATTTTAATCTATTAAGGGATAAATTAGCCTCTTATACAACAAATAATATTGCCAAATTTTAAAACAACCGAGTATATATTTTTAAAATATTAATAAAAAATTATTATTTTTTTAAAACTTTATCACCCTGTATCTTGAAAACTGTGCATTTCCAGATCCATGTTTGTAGAAACTTTTTCTTATGTTTTTTTAACAAGGAATCGCCGATTATAATATTTCCGTCTATTTTTCGAACACACAGTATAAGCAAGGGTCTCTCATTTTTTGACATATCAATGACAACTTTAAATGTTAATGTGACAGCTGGGCGCCATATAGAAAAAAAAAAATGAAATCAAAAGACGACGTGTCACCATACAGGGTGTTTCATTTTTAAAAAAATATACCTTTTGTCCTACACTGTATATTATCATCAATTTAACCATCAAAAAATCTTGAGGGTTCAGGAAATGTCACATTTGTTATACCTAAGTTTATTAGTTTCGGAAGTATGGCCATCCAAATCAGGTGCTCACTTAAAAACACTTTTTGATAGTCATCTGAATACTCTTTTGATTAAAAATACCATTAGAGTATACAGTCTAAGATCAGGCTATATTTTTTTACCAGTAAAGTTAATAATAAATACATTTTCGGGGGATTGGCAAAAAATATTTTGAGCTAATATGGTGTAATTAAAAATTTTATCTAAAAAAATTTGACATAAATTCTTTAAATTTATATAATTGAAAAGTTTATAGTAGGTAAATAATGCCACAACAGGGTTGGTTACCTTTTCTTGGGCATAATACCTGCCAACCAGGGTTCAGATTTTTGACTTAAGAAGTTGAAATTTCTAATGGAAAAGGTTTTTTCCCTCTTTCAAATTACCTACTTTGAATTGTAATACAAAAATTTGTACTCCTAAGTCAAAACTTTGGGCCCAGGTGCCAGCTTAACTTACAGGTATTGTATTTACCGTCACTTAATTAAAAAAAATCAAACACGTTAATATAAATTTTCCATTTTCATAAAATCCTGGGCTAAGTTAGGTTAGCGCTACATAGAGTTTCAAGGCTCTATAAGGGGTTTAAGGATAAATATTTTTTAAGAACAAAATGGTACGCTACTGCATTTTCCTAAAATAAAAATTCCTTTTGAAAATCCTGTTTGGTTTAGAACAAATTCGATATCTGATTTGTTTTTGTTTGATGTTCGGTTTTCGCGTAAATAAATAGAAACCATTTTTCGGCAGTTTGTATTTCTATTTATCCTTTAATTAGATAGGAATTTGACCGGACTTTTGTTCAACCTTCCAACAGTGCGGACGTTGCGTCGCGTAGCTAATTACATAATTTCTGTACGGGCGTTTTTATTATACCTTCGGGGATCGAGTAAAGATTACGCTGAATTGATGGCTTCTTTCTTCTGGGGCTAAGCGCTGTGAACGAAGATTCCTATAGTTCCTAAGTTGATAGTATCCTGCTTGGTAGTGAACACGGGGTATTTCTCAAAAGGCGGAAAATAGATGGGCGTGCCATGGAAACTGTCAGTAGTGACAGAGAAGGTTATACGTAACACCAGTAGCAGTTTTTGGTTTGACAGCTGTCAATTTATGCATTGCATCGATTTATAGAATACTATCGTACCGTCCTTCGTTGGGCGTTAATATCTGTAACACTCCTGAATGGTGTAGCTTTCCGATTGTAAAAGAATTTTTTATGATAGGTTTAGTACTTCCAAAGATTAGCGGCTACAAACAAACACACCGACAAACAAAGTTACAAACTTTACCCTTTATATATTAGTATAGATATTATTTTTTCGGAACTTCTGGGAACTACGAGCCCGATTATCCAGATTTTTCCGCCGACAAAGTCCTGGAAAGCATAGTCCGCAAGGGGAAGAGCTGGTGAATTGGGCCTGAAGGAACCAGAACCAAGAACAAAAATAGAATAGAATAGGAATTTGACTATGCCCAAAAATGCTTTCTATTTATTTAGGCGAAACCAAAACATCAAACAAAAAAAGTCAAAAGATCGTTCTAAACTAAACAGGGATTTGAAAAGAATTTTATTTCAGAAAAAGGCAGTGGCGTACCATTTTTTTTTAATATTCACCCCTTATGGAGCCTTAAAACTTTAAATTGCGAGAAGCCTACCTTAGCCTAGGATTTTAAAAGCCAAGCCAATACCATTGGATTCGTATTAAAAAAAAAAAACATATATTTACGTGTTTGATTTTTTAAAAATAAATGACGGTAAATAAATACCTTTAAGTTAGCTGCTTACACCTAGTTGGCAGGTATTATGCCCAAGAAACAGGTAGCCAACCCAGTTGTGGCATTATATAAATACTACTAATTTTTTTATATAAGTTAAAAAAAGTGAGTATTATTGTCAAAAAGTTTTTTAATAAAGTTTTTAATTACACTATATCAGCCCAAGATATGGTATATGGTTTGCCAATACCCCGGGAATTTATTAATTAATATCTTTTATTGTTAAAAAAATATATTTTAACAGAAAAGGATGAGGGGTCTATTTTTATAGCCGGATTTTGTACTAATACCTGGTTGTTGTTAAATTTTTTATTTTTATTTTGTTATTTTATAAATCCAACTTAACTGTCTATACGTTTTTAGTTTTTAGGTTACGTAATGGTAGCCACTGTTTTTTTGCTTCAATCTATGATGAAGAAGCTTTGTGATAATTTAAGTGGCATACCAAAACTATTAGTCGCAGACGCCTACATAATGTTTGCTGTGATGGCTGTTATATTAGTATGGAGAGGAATCTGGAATCTATTAAATATATATTTTTGCCTGGTAAGGGTTAATACCTATTAAAAATAATTTATTAGCTTTGTTCGCGGGTCTAGTAATGAACCGATTCTGAACCAGAACCGAACTGGTTTAGAATTATTTTAAAGCGCATGTCTAGTTATTTATTAGTTCGGAATTTTTATTTACCGCGAACGATTTTCTATACAGCTGAGGATGTATTCTAACCTAGCTTTTTGGTTAGGATTTTACATGGTTAAATTGGATACTACACAAAAAAAATAAATTCAAACAAAAAGGTTTACTGTTATACTGTCGAACAACAAGAAATGGTAAAATCTTGTAATATTGTCTATATTTTTTAATTAAATCTTTATTTATTTTATTGCATACATACATTCATACGGAATACAATTAAAAACCCTTTGTTTATATACCGCTCAGAATCACAAAAATATTCAACAGGTATATTAACCCGCATAAAAGGGGCAGAAACAAATAAACTGTAATACAACGGTTTATTTCTGTACCACAAAAACAGAAAACAGCTGACCATGTCGACAATGCGAATAAAATAATTCCGAACTGAACTTTAGTTCCAACAAAATCCCAGGACTGCTAATCAGGTTACGAACCGATAACGAACTGATTCCATTGTAACCCGCAAACACAGAACTGTTACTAAAAATTCAGGATTTTACTAACCGCGAATGCTGCTTTTTCACTGCGCAATCGAATAGTCCCAGAACCGGTTCAGACTCAAACCCGCGAACAAAGCTAATATTACACACTAAATTGAAAGCTTACAGCGCCAAGTTTTTTTTATTATTTTTTTTTACTTTGAAAAATATACAGGGTGATAATGTGCAGGGCTAATGCTGGCCAGGTGATGATTGTCGTACTTAGCATGCTATGACTAATAAAACTGTTATTTTTTTAGATTATCCAGAGCTAAGTTGCTGGTTAACCCATTGGATACCCATGTTAATACTTATTCTTATGGGTTGTTCTAATTCGGTATTAGTTCGAGGAGTATCTGTGGATTGCGAAGAACCTGATGGATCGTGTGTGGTATTTCCCTGTAACTATTTAAAAACCATTTGCGATCAAGAAAAATATGATACGTGGATATCTATATGGTCTGGAATGAACATTTCGAAAGAAAAATTATAAAGAATAAAATTAATCTTGCAAACTATCACGTGGTTAACATAAATGGAAGTCAAGATGTTGATACGAAAAATAACAATCATATTAAAACAGGAGTACCTTGACAATATGCATGTTTGATTTTGGCACTGGCTAAACGACCGCCGGCAGCTTTGCCCAATTATAAGAAAAATTCCGCCGTACGGCGGTTTTATATATTTACATATATCAAAACCGCCGAAAATGGTAATTAATTTGTTATTACCGTCGGTTTTTACTTATTTTATTGGTAGATGCCGCCTTGCTTATAAAAATTATTAAAAACCACCGAATAATAGTTAAAGTAAATCTTACCTTAATAATTATTTATTTTGCTGTAAGCGTTTAGTTTTTTCGTGGTTTAATTGTTTAATACTATAGTTTAGTTTATTACACCCTTTGAAAACAAGTTGGAGTAGTTAATTTGCCGGCAATGTACATTTTTTATATTGGCATTGATGGTAAAGCATTGGCAATTGGTGGCAATATTATGCCAACATCTAATACGCATTAAAAGTCAACCCTAAATAAACACTTAATTGCCAATAAATTTTACATGCAGGCGAATTGCCGAGCAAGCATACAAAAATGGCGGCATACCAATCCTGATTAAATAAAGCATGCGTTTTTGTTGCGGGCAAATAATTATTCGATTTTTGAAGGCAAACCTTCAACCCATATTCATACTTTTCAAACCATATTATTAACATTGGTATTTAACTAACATTAAAGCAATTTTTTGATCTGTTTTATTTATAATGGCAGCTAAACAACATTATTTTATGTTTTTTTACATAATTTAAAGGAAATGGCCTTTTCATAACATTTTATTGTTAAAAATCATGCAAATAAAAATTAGGTCAAACAAAATGTTTATTATGTATTTTGGAGCGAATAAAAATAAAATGATGGTAAAATTAGCTACGTTAATTTCGACCGAAGGTGACCGCTTTGTGCATTTGTTTCTACGTGGTTTTCTAGCTTTTTAGTTTCTTTTTAAAGAAAAGAGTTTTTAATAGACATAGTTAAATGTGTATTCGTTACCTAATAAGTGTTGTGTTTGTGTGATTAATTGGTGAGTGGCTAGTCGAGGAAGGCAGAGATATTCAAGTAGACTGTTAGGAGCTGTAAACATTTTGTTAAAAACCTTAATAAAAGTTTTAAAGCAAAAACTATTTGGTCACATGGGCCTAATATTTTACAAACCAAAAACACTTTAAAAGAATCATAACGTCATCATAAAGTCAAAGCAATTAGCATATAACTTATTTTAAGTGAGAGTTATGTGTTTAAAAAATTCAAATTATAAACAATAAAAAAAAATAAAAAAAAAAAAAAAATTATAACAAATTATCAAGAAAAGAAATATAAACAAACAAAAAAAAATTAGTCACTTATCCGGAATTTTAACTTTGAAACCTGTGGCTAACGTGTCAGCACGCGTAACCCTGTAGCTATGGCAAATTTAAAAATGCTGATAATATGGAGAAATAAGCCGTGTTTATAAATTATTCATGCTGTAATCCTCTTTCTTTGTCGCAGGGGCGCTTGTCAAATAAACTTTCGAGGGGGCCACGGGTCGGCTCGAGGAAAATGCGAAAAATTTGGCCCGCCCTTAGAAAGAAAAAAATAAATATTTTGAAGACCCAAAAAAGGAAAACAAAAATGTCCTCACTTTTATTCGGTCCTCACCTGTTTTTATTCTTTTCTTATATTTCTTTAAGACTTGATTTATCTTTTCTTCCTCCCTTTCCCCAGTTTTGTTAAGAGCAAAAAGAGGTTCCCACTTTTCTATTTCACTCACCCTTACCCCTCGGCCTGACCCTGGGGGCATATTGTCATTAATCCCCATATTTTCAATTATGTGTGTAAAAATATATTGGTTACAAATGATATGGCATCAAAGGGGGCCGCCCCTGCATTGTCCTAAGAATTTTAAAATTACTCAATACATGCATACTTTGATTGGTAATACTTTGCTTTTAGTTCTATGAAATGATCAGTTTTTTTGTCTTGCCGCTTAAATACTTCTGGCTTTTCTTTTCCAAAAGATGCATTTTTTTTTAAACTTATGAAGAGCTTCGACAAAATCTTCGTAGGTGTCGAACGTGTCTTCCAGTTTTATTTTGTTTATTAATCAATAATAAAAATAATATTAAACAATAAAACCGATAATTATTAAAGTTAGTTGACTTTGACTACTTATATAACTAAAGGACCGGATTATTAAATAAGTAAAAGCCCGATATTAAAGATTTACATTTCGGCGGTTTTCATATACTACGTAAATAGATAAACCGCTGGACTGCGATTTCCTTCTAACTTATAATTGAGCAAAACCGCCGGCGGTCGTTAAGCAAGTGCCTTGATTTTATAATAGCATTTTAGTAATATGGACAACTATTTTTACATTAAACTTTAACTCCACATATTTATTTTTTGCATATTCAATAAAAAGTGGTCTAATTTACCACATTTATTGATTTTGGGTATCTCTCTTGTAATCTTACGGGTAAGAGAGGTATTACAATCTTTTTTCTATTCTGAAGGCGCAAAGTAGTTACTTTGCGCCTATGCCGTTTCGTGCGCGCAAAGTTGGCTTTGCATACGCAATCTTACGTTACAAAAAGTAAATGGTTGTTAAAGCGGCAACAAATAGATGTAAAATCCCTGACAAATACTGTTTGACGTTGAGAAATATTTAAATAAAAAATAAATATACGTGTTTACTTTTCTAAGACACTCAGCTTGACAAAAATGCAATTTATATTTTTGAAGGCAAGAAAAGTGTTTTTGAATATTTCCGAATTAATTTGCCTCACTTTTTCTAGTATTGTGAATCCGGCCCCGTGCGGCCTTGGTGCGGCTATGTGTGGCCATACCTTTACACGTGTCTTAATTTGCTTCCAAATGTTTTTAAGAACATCATATCTGGTATCAAAGCTACTTTCTTTTAAATATCCAACTTTTTAAGAGAAAAAACTGGGCATCAAATAGCTTAAAGCTTATGTACCCAATTGACGTTTCGCTTTCGCATTCGTAGCAGTTCCGTTCAGCAAGGTAAACTTTAGAAACTTAAAGGTCTGGCTACGATATAACCGCAACGAGCTCGCGTCCGTGCGTCTCGCAGGTGAAATGTAGGAGGATGCGGTGCAAAAAGTTTTGTGCTCAAAATAATTGCAGTAATATGATTTCGTTATACTACGCTTTAAATTACACACATGATCGTAGAGCCAAGCTTTAAAAATAGGCAACACAGTTTTAAAGTTTAATACATATAACAGAACCGTAGCACGGTCATTACTCGGTTTTTAAAATGTGTACCATTCTAATCAAATGCCGTAGGGTTAAATATAACCTCACCATGCTCGGGCACATACCCGCACCGCATTTTTACAAATGAACACACATTTCACAAAATATTATTTAAAAAAAAAATCAAAAAATTAAATATTCATAGGTTTTACTCACTATTCCCAAGATGTTACAATAAAATGAACTCTACATTTTTAATTCCTTTTAAATCACTTTTTCTTGTATTTTTATTACAACAGCTAACCTTAAACCACTAACTTCATTTTTATACGTAATGAACTGAAATAAAAAGTCTGTGCTATCTGATTCTACGTATGATTTCATTGGCTGGGCATGTTTCAGACCAGCACGAAGCAGCGTCGATATCACCATAGAAATTAAAAAATTAAACAAAACACAACGAGACACGGTCGTGCTACGGTGCGGGTTATGTGTGGCCAGACTTTTACCTATACTACACTCAAAGTTTTGAATAAAAAGGAACATAGATAAGTAGGAAAATCGGTTTTATTTAAGCAAAAGAGATATACATATATATAAAACAATAGGCTTAGCTTGACAAAAATGTTTTTATATTTTTGAAAGCATGGAAAGTGCTTTTAAACTTTTTCCAAATTAATTTGCCCCACTTACCTCTATCACAGTGAATTCAGGCTCGGTGCGGCATTGGTGCAATTGTGTGTGGACAGACCTTAAGGCGGTTAGTAACAGCATCCCATTTTTTTTTATAAACGCCGTCGCAGCATTTGGCTTGTTGTTTCACTTGACCTAGTTTTAAGTTATGTCGCTGGTCGTTGGCAGATGTTTGTGATTAATATAAAAATATGGAGACTTTTGCACCGCATCCTCCACCACATTTCACCAGGAAAACGCACGGCAACGAGAGCTCGAGGCAGTTATGTGTGGCCAGACCCTTTAAGAATATGCTTGTGTTCTTTATGTGGACAAATGGTAATGTAAATATTAGGAGTTGTATAATAATTTTAATCGGATCCTGAGACATTTTTACTAAATAAATATACAGTATTGGATAAACCTAGTTAATGAGAACTTTGTAAAATGATAAATTACAATGTTTTTATTAGGCGGATCTTAGTTATAGGTATAGTGACAATGTATCTAATAGGTAATATAGTTTAACATTATCTGAACACAATTTTTAAATGTGATAAATATTTATTGTTTATATTGTAGATTTTTATATTAAATAAAATTACGCTTTATTAAATGTCTTTTGTATAATTATTTTTTTATTGTTTAATTTCAGTTTAAAGCAACCGGCAATCAGATTTTTATTATATCTTAAGATTTACAGGGTATACGACAAACCGTATGATTTTTTTTTTGAAAAGAACACCCGGTATAATTATCAGTCAACAACAAAAATATTTTTCAACAAGATTTAAAGCTCATCACCTCTGATACATCTATCTTTATTAGTTTCGGACATATAGGCATCCAAATCTAAAGAATCTAATTTTAATTAGATTTATCACTGTAATTATTGGTTAAAAGTATTTAGTAAGATTATTAAACATTTTTGGACGGAATATTGGATGGTATTTTCAAAACTATTAATGTACTGATATCAAATGTGGTATTTTTGTAGAGTTTTTTAATGGTGTTCCAATTAATTTATATGTTTTGTCGTACTCGTAAGTATATCTTAACACGTGAAGTGCCATATGTATAGTGTATCTCAAAGTATATCGCTTTGGCTTTTGACGGCAGTACTCCAATATACCTGCCGACAGCAATAAAACAGCGGATCAGTAGGTATTAAAGGGCAGAACATTAGGGACGGACTCTAATAATATAAAGATTTATAATTTATTGTTTATTTTAGTAGGTATAATCTTAAAATTACATTAAGAAATTAAATATATGCAAAGTTTTAATAATTATACATAAATTTGTAACTATATTATCTATACGTAATTACATTTTTTATCTAAATATCTAAATCTAATTTGGTTTCACTATCAGAGTCATCGTTGAGATTAATTACAATACGATTTATGTTGTTTTGTACAGAAATGTAAGAGTCCTCAATTTTTATAATGTGCTGTACTGAATTTTTCCAGCTCTCAACTGGTATATTAGTAATTACATTTTTTATCAAATTTATAACACTGGGACTTAAAGTAGGTGTAACATTTTCTGCTCTAATCTTTGATTTTACTTGGTTCCACAAATGTTCTATGGGGTTAAACATACAGTGATACGGAGGAGAGATGTAAGACAGTATGCCCAGCTTGTTCAGCCAAATTGTCACATACATATTGTTCTTTAATTGCATACGAATTTAGGACTTCCAAAAATTGCGCTTTTTGTAACTGAATTCAAAATAAATATCATTTTCTAACAAATATTCCTGGATTTCAGTTTTTGAACTTGATGAAGCTGGTGCTTTGTGTAGCAGACGGCTGTGGTAGCTTGCGTTATCCATGACATTAACACTGTTGTTTGGAATATTTTTTAAAAGATAATTTTGAAACCAGTTTTCAAAAAGTTCTGCGCTTGTATCCTCGTGATAAATCAAGTTAGAATCCTTAATATTCTTTGCAGACAACAGCAAGCAGTTTGGGACAAATCCGTCTTCTGAACCAGCGTGTATTATGGTAATACGTTTTCCTTTATTTGAAGGTGCTTTCGTCTGACAGTTTTGACTGGAATCCACCCAACCTTTGGATACTGTGTCGTGTGTTTCGAACCATGTTTCATCAAGGTAAATTATGGATCTGTTTTCTAACCTATATCTTTTAATTTCTTGAAGGTAATTAAATCTCCAAGTGCGTAATCTGTGCGATTCCATTACTACTTGTCTTTTGTCTATTTTGCGGTATTTAAATCCCATTTTATAAACAACTCTATGGAGGGTGGCATGGCTAATATTTATATTAGTGAATCGTCTTTTTCTAGCTTCGCTTTCAGTTTATCCAAGGTAGGAAAAACTCCGCTTTCCTAAAGCCAATATATTTTCCTTCTTATTAGGTCTATTAATAATATACCTTATCGACGATATTGGAGATTTTGTAAGTAGACAGGTTTCTTTTAAAGCTTCTTGTTTAATAAGTCCCCTACTGATTAAAGTTTCATACACATTTTTACAACCTGTTTTGCATCTAATGACAAATGATTTTGACGCGACATACTTACGACTATGTATTCTCGTAAACAACTTTTTCGAAACGCACAGTAAAAACGGTTTATTCAACACTACAACTAAAATATTAGCAGAAATATTTATATAAATTGTCATAACTCAAGAGATATTTATACCTGGCCCACCCCTGTCATTATGAACTCATAGGTTTGCCCAATAACAATAGGTCATAAATCATTAAAGGTTTATTGGGGTATTGCCCGTCAAAAGCCAAAGCGATATACTTTGAGATACGTGAAACGTGAGAAAACTATACAAAGCCTCAAAAATTATTTTGGCAGCTAACGTCTCAAGCAATGCCGGATTAGCCATGTAGCAGAAGGCAGTAAATGCTACGGGCTACGCGCCTTGGGGGTCTCGAGCCTGGGCCCAAAAAAAAAACACAAAAGAATAAAAATTGGGTTAGGGTTTTTTCCAAGAAGTAGAAAAGTAATCTTTTTGCAATAAAGTTGATCCCTTGCTTGCAGCCGTAGGCGTAGGTTGAAAAACGGTAGGAAGCTGATTAAGTAAGAACGGTGTTAAAACGGTAGATCTACCGTAAAAACGGTAGATCTGGTAACACTGGTAAGGCATTTTACTTGAGTTTGACAATCAAAAACTGTAGTGGAGAACGTTCTTTTTCAAAATCAAACGAATAAAAGATGTATTAAGGAACACAATAGCACAAGAATATTTAAATGCCTTTACTATGTTAATATAGAAAATGATTTATTGAGAAATATTGCTTTGACGAGTGTTATTTTTAAATTTGCACTCATTAAATCACGAAAAGCCCTTTTGGTAAAGTGTGCTGTTTTGTTGTTCTAAATTTCAATAGGCAATGTAACCCAAGGGCCCCTGTTCACATTTGCTACGGTCTCCGCGTCGGCTTTATCCGGCTCTGGTCTCAAGAAATTATGATGACAAATATGGATACTATAAAATTACCCTAAAAAACAATATTTTTGTACTATGTTTAAAAGATAAATTGTTTAAACATTTTTTGACGGATTTTGGGTCAAATAAAATATTTACTTACGCTTTGTGTTAATATGTCGTGCAATGTTTTAATCTTGAGGTAAACATTGATTTCCTACAGTCTGACCTTGTAATGTAATTCCAATGTTTTGGTTCTTCGACCCAAATTATCAGAGTACTAAATATTTTTTACTCTAGTCGTGGTAATCTTTTCGCTTTTTTCTTTAAGCGTCAAAAACTTCAAATGGGAAAGGGGGTCAAGTGATCCTTTATCTTTAAGGATTACAAATTTTCCCTTTAACAGACTTCAGTTTTTTAAAATTGGTTTTGTAGTTTCTCGAGAAAATGTACCCTAAAGTCCTGGTGTTTCTAGCTCCTATAACTTTTTATTATTTTTAAAAATATTATAATAAAATTTAGTACCTATCACCTAAATGCATTATTTCGTATATGCAGTTGTTTTCTGTTACTTGTGATTTTGTTTATCAATGACCCAAATCTCATTTCAATGGAACACTGGCATATACAGGGGGTTCGCCAGAGAAATGCTGAACCATATGAAAGCCTTCGATCTTCTTCAAAAAATTATTCTGATAAATCACACTGATCAATATTTAAATTATCCATAGCGTATACGAGGTAGGTGCAAATCAACAAATATGACACAAGAGAAACAACCATTATTTTTGAACTTAAGAGAGAAATATTAGTTTTGAAAAATCGTTTAGAATTAAAAGTTATGTCATTGATTGCTAAAGTCCTATTAAAAACGTGGAAGAAAAACTTACTTTTTCAACTTACCCCTGTAGAGATTAGATCAGAACTGAATTAACTGCCGTAAATTATCCTTGTTACCCTTAAATTTCGAAAAATGTCAAAGCTTTGTTATTCTTAAAGCATTTAAGTACATTTAGATCAATTCAAAAGACAAACGTAAATTTTTGCTTTTTTGTGGTTCAATAAGGCCAAAACTTAAAAGCCCCTTTAGATTTAAGTTTCACGTCATTTTTCCTTATCAAAAACAGCTTAACTTTTAAAAATATAAATTTATTTTAATGATTTTCTATTACAATGTTCAAAAATTAAACTTTATTGGGAATATGGTAATAAGAAAAAAGTTCATAGAATTTAAAAAATATATATATTTTAGAATTAGTCTAAATAAATACAAACATATGATCATAAATTTAAAATGCGAAGACGTTTTTTATAAGGCAAAAATGGATGTGGCACATTAATCTAAAGAGGATTTTAAGTTTTGACCTTATTGAACCACAAAAAGCAAAAATTTACGTTTGTTTTTTAAATTGATCCAAATGTACTTAAATGCTTTAAGAATAACAAAGCTTTGACATTTTTTCGAAATTTAAGGACAATAGGGATAATTTACGGCAGTTAATTCAGTTTGATCTAATCTCTATAACGGGTAAGTTGAAAAGTAAGTTTTTCTTTCAATTTTTTAATAGAAGGCTCTGCTTTTAAAATATGACATAACTTTTAATTCTAAACAAGTTTTCCAAATAATATTTTTTTCTAAGTTCAAAAATAAAGTTAGTTTTCTCTTGTGTCATATTCGTCAATTTGCACCTACCTCGTATACGCTATGGTTTATTTAAACTTTGATCGGTGTTTTGTGAGTTTCGTGTATGCAGAGATTTTTATCAAGAATATTTTTTTGAGAAATCAAAATCAAAAAGTTTTCCATATTTCAACATTTCATTTGGCAGTCTAAAATGTAAATTTTGAGGTTTAAAAACATCTCTGAATTGGTCATAACTTGGTCATAAAATAGTCACCCACTGTGACGAATTGAAGTCATCCATTTACCAACTTTAACAGCGTGTTTAAAGTATCAAGGTCATCGAAAATGTTATAGCGCCTCAACCTAATTATACATGGCTCAATCCAAACGGATGCAATTGGTCACAAAATGAGTACACCATTGGTCAGTATGAATAATTTAGTTGGTTCAGCAAGACTAAGGAGTTCTGTAATTAAATAAAGACATTTAAGGACAAGAAAATTTGTGCGAGCGGCCCAAAATTAAAAACTTTAGATTCAAACAACAAATTCTGAAAGCTAGTAACAATTAGAAAATTGGTGATAGGTACTTTAATATTTGGCTCAAGATACTGAAATAAATATAAAGTGTTTAAAATTTTAAGGTCACTAATTGCTACATAAATATATTTAGCACCTCAACATCAACATTCGGAGGTCGTTTCATGCTGTAACAATTGGTCACGAATTGGTCACGATTAGTCATAAAGTCACAGGCCTGAGGAGGTACCACCCCACTCACCCCTTTAAAGGACCCAGTGAAGATCCCAGCGGACGTTTCGGGTTCTGGGTATGTGAGTCAGTTTTCTTTCTTCCCTCTTTCTCTTTTCTTTGTACTATGTACAAATGATGGCGGCCCACCCGAAGTAAAATGTTCCGGGTAAAATACCCCTCCATTCGGATCTCCCGGCGAGGGTGCGCATCCGGGAGGCGTTCATCGAAGTTTAAAATTTCTTTGCAAACATATGTGGGCTTAACACCAATATAAACTCCGTTCACCCATCACAGCTTCCAGTCCTCTAAGCCCCACATACTGTTTCTAACGGAAACGCAAATAAGTTCTAAATCTTCAACCAGCCACCTTCTCTTCCCGGGCTACGAACTTATTTCGTCTTTTCGCCCACATGGTGGCGTATGTGCTTACGTCCGCAACGATCTGGCTTGTGCTCGAGTTTCCAATCTTGAATCGGGTAGGCCCGATATCCTTTGGCTCAAACTTTCCCTTAGGTCTTCAACTAAATTTATCTGCTGTTTGTACCGGTCCCCATCTAATAATTCCTATGTCGAATTCTTTGACTTTCTTTCAACAAAGATCGATAGCATAATTTCCCAGTTTCCATCGGCTGAAGTAATCGTGCTTGGCGACTTCAATGTCCATAATAAGGATTGGCTGGGCTCTTCAAAAACTGACCCCCAAGGCAGAGCAGCCGAAATCTTCATGATCAGTAACTCTCTTACCAACCTTATTATGGAACCCACCTACTTTCCTAGAGTCCCAAATCATAGTTCAAATCCCCTAGATCTCTTTCTTACCACCAACCCCGAACTCTATCAAACATCTGTCACAGCTCCCTAGGTCGCTCAGATCATGGCTTAGTTACTATATCTTACCCTGCACATCCCGAGGTAAATGAATGCATGCCACCACGCACCGTATGGCACTACAACTCAGCCGACTGGGATGGCCTAAGAGACTTCTTTGCCACCTACCCCTGGGATTCCATCTGCTTTTCTTCTCGTGATCCTTCTAAAATTTGCAATCAACTAACTGAATCAATTCAATTGGGCATTGAAACCTATATTCCACACACCATCAAGAACCCCAAACAATCCAATAACAAACCCTGGTTTTCCAAATCTTGTGATAAAGCTAGAATTTTAAAAGTTCAGGCTCACAAGAAGTTTCTACAGGATCCTAGTCCAGAAAACCGACAGGCCAGCATTGAAGCAAGAAACTACTACAATCAAACAATTTCTGAAGCCAAAGACTCCTTCGACAATCGTATTAAAAACAAAGTTCTTTCTTGCTCAAATGGCAGCAAATCTTTTTGGTCCTTTGCGAAAAACATAAGTAGGAATTTTTGTACCAGTTCTTTTCCACCACTAACTTTGGAAGATGAAATTATTTCTACCGCTAAAGGAAAGGCAGAACTATTTGCTAAACAATTTGCTGCCAATTCAACCCTTGACCCTCCCGTAAATCATCCAATTCCAGCGGTTACCCCGGTTCCTCATAAAATGCCCGATATTATTTTTAAGGTAAAACACATTAAGCGTATCCTTTCTTCCCTTAACACCAAGAAATCGTCTGGGCTGGATGGCATACCAGCAGTCGTTTTAAAAAAATGTGCTCCAGAACTTGCACCAATCTTAACTCGGCTCTTTCGAATTTCTTACGACACAGGTATCTTTCCGGAGAGCTGGAAAGCTGCACGTGTTCAACCTATTCCCAAGAAAGGATCTAAATCTCTTCCATCTAACTATAGACCAATTTCAATTCTCTCAGTTCTTTGTAAAGTAATGGAAAAATTCATTAATTCACAAATTCTTAAGTACTTAGAAAAACACAAAATTTTGCATGACAGGCAGTATGGATTTCGCCACAAAAGATCTACAGCAGATCTTCTTTCCTTCGTATCACACTGCTGGAATAAGTCTCTTGAGTTTCTAGGTGAGTCCCAGATCGTTGCTCTTGATATATCCAAAGCTTTTGACCAGGTCTGGCATGCCGCACTTCTTAATAAACTTCCCTCCTATGGTCTTTCAACTAAACTCTGTACTTGGCTCTCTAGTTATCTATCTGATCGACGTATATCAGTTATTGTGGACGGCCATTCTTCAAGCTTTCACCAAGTAAATGCTGGAGTCCCTCAGGGCTCAGTTCTGGCACCAACATTGTTTCTTCTTCATCAACGACCTTCTCTCGTCCACAACTAATTCCATTCATAGTTTCGCCGACGATAGTACCCTTCACTCCAGTTTTCAGGTTCCTAAACCCATCACTAAACCTGACTTGGAAAACAAACGCAGAGCGATGCAGATATCTCTTTCGCAGGATCTTAATTTAATATTGGATTGGGGCGCCAAAAATCTCGTCCACTTTAATGCATCCAAAACACAATCATGTTCCTTGTCGCGAAAAGAGTCATCAAATACTCATCCTCTACTTATGAGCGGCCAAGTTTTACAGAGCAAAGACACCTTCAATCTTGTGGGCGTCACATTTGAAAGTAACCTTAACTGGCATAAACACATTGTATCTATAGCCACGGCAGCTTCAAAAAGCTTGGATTTCTCTTTCGAGCCAAAAAGTATTTTTCCGCTTCTAATTTATACACTTTATATGTGTCCCAAATCCGACCTCCCTTGGATATATTGTTCTCATATCTGGGGCATGGCGTCCCCACAACCCTAAGCATTCTTGATTCTATTCAAAGAAGAGCTATTCGTCTCATTAATGATCCTTCACTTACAGAAGGGCTTCCATCTCTTGCCCATCGTCGGGCTGTGGGGGATCTATCGCTTTTTATAGGTAACTTCTCATGGCTTCTGCTCTGAAGGAATTGTCCAGTATAGTTCCTCCACTCACGGTTCCCAACAGAGAAACTCGTGGTTCCGGCGCGTATGCATCCCTATACGGTCCAACTTGACAGGCCTCGAACTTCCCACTTTGTTCGTTCTTTTATCCCAGAGTTTCTAGATTGTGGAACCTGCTGCCCGCGGAGGTCTTTCCTTCCCCTCAAATCTTCAAGTATTTAAGTCCCGTGTCAGCAAACTCCCTCTTACCTCGCTTAAGACACCCACGGTACGTTAGTATTTAGGCTTTTGGCCTTCGTGGTTTGCTGGAAGATTTGGGGGGAGGAGGAAAGACCTCACGCGGTCAGCAGGTTCCAGCAACCTAGAAACTTCTCTAGGGATAAAAGAACGAACAAAGTGGGAAGTTCGGGGCCCGTCCAGCTGGACCGTACAGGGATGCATACGCGTGGCACCACGAGTTTCTCTGTTGGGAACCGAGGGGAGGAACTATACTGGACAAAGAGCAAAGCCATGGAAGTACCTATAAAAAGCGATAAGTCCCACAGTTCGACGATGGGCAAGAGAGGGAAGCTCTCTGTAAGTGAAGGATCATTAATGAGACGAATAGCCTTTCTTGAATTAATCAAGTATGCTTAGGTGGGGGACGCCATGCCCCAGATATGAGGAACAATATTCCAAGGGAGGTCGGATTTGGGACACATATAAAGTGTTTAAATTAGAAGGGGAAAAATACTTTTGGCTCGAAAGAGAAATCTAAGCTTTTTAGAAGCTGCATACAATGTGTTTATGCCAGTTAAGGTTACTTTCAAATGTGACGCCCACAAGATTGAAGGTGTCATTACTCTGTAAAACTTGGCCGCTCATAAGTAGAGGATGAGTATTTGATGACTATCTTCGCAACAAGGAACATGATTGTGTTTTGGATGCATTAAAATGGACGAGATTTTTGGCGCTCCAATATTAAATTAAGATCCTGGGAAAGAGATATCTGCATCGCTCTGCGTTTGTTTTCCAAATCAGGTTTAGTGATGGATTTAGACACCTGAAAGCTGAAGTGAAAGGTATTATCGTCGGCAAAACTATAAATGGAATTAGTTGTGGACGAGAGAAGGTCGTTAATGTGAAGAAGAAACAATGTTGGTGCCAGAACTTAGCCCTGGGGCACTCCAGCATTTACTTGGTGAAAGCTTGAAAAATGGCCGTCCACAATAACTAATATATATGTCGATCAGATAGATAACTCTTTAGTTATCTATCTGTCAAGCCTGTACAGAGTTTAGTTTAAAGATCATAGGAGGGAATTTTATTAAGAAGTGCGGCATGCCAGACCTGGTCAAAAGCTTTGGATATATCAAGAGCAACGATCTGGGAATCACCAAGAAACTCAATTGTTACTAGCTTTCAGAAATTGTTTTTGAATTTAAAATTTTGGGCTACTCACAAAATTTTCTCGTCCTTGAATGTCTTTATTTAATATAGAACTACTTTCGCTCATCAGAAAGAAAAGTGGCACAACTCAAATAGTAGATTTTTCGGAAGTACCAATAAAATATTTTTTAAACCATAATTTAGCTGTTCGTTTTAAACGGTAAATTTAAAGATTAGTAAATTATAAACAAGAACATTAATAAGTAACTTTTTAAATTTTATAAGTAGCAAATAATTGAGTTGTGTCACTTTTTTCTGGATGAGCGCTTTAATCTTGCTGACAAATTAATTAATCATACTGACCAATAATGACCATTTTGTGACCAATTTCTTTCTTATTGATTGAGCCATGTATGAATAATTTGTGGCGCTAAAACTTTTTCCATGACCTTGATATTTGTTGGTGTATGGATAACTAATTTATTCACACTCGTGACCAATTCGTAGCGGTTTTTCAAACCTCAAATTTCACATTTTGAGCCTTAGATAGATGAGGCTGTGGTAAACGTCGCTCTACTAAAATAATCTAAAATATATTGGGTAGCTCATTTAACATAGGAAACTTAAGGTCGTTTCCTGCTAAAGCGGAATTAACAGCGGACAAACAACTAGCATGACTCATAGCTCCTGGACTACTATTAGAAATTAGACAGTTAAATAAAATCATCTGTTAAACTAAAAAAAAGGATTCAAAAATTTTGAAAATTTACTACATTTTTTTGATCGTTAAAAAAATTGGAAAAAATAAGAAAATATTATAAATAAATAACTTCGAAACATCAGTTTATCAAACAATTATAAGAGAGCCTTTTTGAAATGCTTTTCATTTCATACAGGAGAACAGCGTTAAATTCAGGGGGTGACCATTCTCCCCGGAGCAAAAAAATCCCCTCCGGAGAAATTTGGTGTCAGAGCATAAATATGAATGTAATCTGAAAGTAAACAGTTCGGTATACATGTGATTCGACGGGAGACGGGGCTGTAAATATACAGTGGGTGTTTGTAGCTTTTGTGCCCCCCAAGAGACAAATATATGTGTAAGGGTTTTGTCTTTAATAGTTTGTGAAGGAAAGGACCTCTTTTTTTCGTCATACCCTTTTTTTCGCCAATAGGTGTCGAAGTTTCCATTTAATATAAGTTATTTTTTAGTATTTTTTTTAATTAAAATTTTCTTCACGAAATTTAATATTAGGAGTTCTTTTGGCTAAAGAATTCAAATCTGCTCATATTTTTGATGTTGAATGTAGAGGGAGCCTGAAATCCATTTCTTATGTTCAAAATACCATAACTTTTTTGTGCCTGTGTATCTAGCAAACGATTAATTTTTCGACTAAGCTAAATTTTATCACATCGTTTTATTTTGGCCCAAAGAATAAGATAAAGCATGAAGGAATGCAATGGAACACTTTTCCATGAAATCAAAAATTTTGTCTTAAAAATCCCAAAACCATTGCTAGTAGTGATATTACCAAATATACCTTTTTAGTGCAAAAAGTATAAGAAAATAGAAATTTTTACTGGAGCCATAAAATATCAAGGCAAAAAGAGTTAAAACAATGTTACCTTGGTAAAGGACTGCAGGTGGCTCCTACTACATTTTACAACAGACACGTAAGCCCCACACCCACGGTACGTTAGTATTTGGGCTTTTAGCCTTCGTGGATTTGTCCAAAGATAAAACAAAAGCAAGTTATTATTTTGGTTTTTTAATCTCAAGACCCTTATTTTTGCTCTTGTACTTTTTTGGCAGTAATTACTTCAGGATCCCTCCTGGGAATATCAAACTCTCCTCCGGAAAAATATGTCTAAATTCAACACTGCACGAGAATGATTTGGTCTAGCCTTTTTGATTAACCATTAAAATAATTAAATTTATCACGCGGGGCCTTTAATATTAATATTAACGGTTCTGGTTTTACAGGATTTCTTTTCATCATTTCCAACAATATTTTTGATATAATTACGGAAAAATAGTATATTTTTTAAAACAGTTTAATGCTTAAAGGTTAACTTTGCTTATCCCACGGGAGAAGGTCTTGTAGCGTTGAAAATGTGGTTGTTGTTAGGTAAATCCATGTTTGGCAACAAAATTTTAAAGTTTAATGTTCCTTTATGCAACTCTCAATCGATAGCGATACGATCCACCTTTTTTGGATAAGTAAAAAATAAATCTTTAGATACTGGGAAAAGCATCAAGTAAGAAAAGATAAAAAAACAATAAAATATTTTTTAATTTTAGTCCCGATCAAGATTTTAAAACATAGATTGGCAATTATTGGCCAAGTTTAGTTTACCACAATATTTATTGTTATTACTTTTTAATACGTAGAAAACGCCCTAGAATTATGGTCTTCCATACCTCTATAGTTGCTAAAAATTTGGCTCTCTTTTAATTTTCCTAGCCAATCTTAAACAAATCCGAATAAAAAATTCTGGTCACCAGATAAATGGTAATTTTGAAAAATAAAGTATATCTAATTAGCGTAGAGAGTTTATAGTTAATTAATTTTTTTATTTCTCAAAAAATTGGTAATTAACTTAAAAATTGCTTGTAATTACATTTTTAATATAAACATTAAACAAAAGAAATCATTGGTGCGTGATCTATAAATGCAATAAAAATTATAATCATTTAAATAGTTCATCCATTCATAACTTGACATCAGGTTCGCCGAACGCTTAAGGTACTCTATAAATTTAATAAATAGGTCACGTGAGTCGGTCCCCACCGCATCGTTGCGTCCACTAGCTTATCATTCCTAATAAAATTTATTTAGTACTCCAAACAATTCTTTTGAGCTGTTTGCGAGCTAATCCAGCAATGCGACTGTTTTCCCGCAGCCTTTAAAAACATTTTCCATCATGCGAGGTAGTACCGCCGGATTACCCGATACTTTTCAAGGTAGTGGGACCACATATTACACGCTTATAACGGTACTAGACCTTTTGTTTTCGGCGGTGATAGTCTGCCCTTGTGTGGTTGGTTATTGGCGAAGTGTTTGGACTTTGATGGACATCTACGTCACTCCAAATAACCATTTGCTCAGTGCAGTGATATCTATATCTGTAGGTATATGCGGACACCTGTTCTTTCTACTGTTTCAAAAAATTCTCGAAAATAATTTTCATCCGGACAAAAATCGAATTTTGTACTATTTAGTGAGTAGACTATATACAGTGTGTTTCGCTTTTACATGTGTAAATGGTTGGCGGGGACCATGGGAGCTTTTGACTGTGCAGACTAAAATCGAGTTAAAAACTTTGTTGGTAATGGTGTCTGTGGGACTTGTCGCATTGATTTCAATGAGGGCGTTAAGAAATGTATCTTCTCCACCATGTGTAATTGTCAATGATACAGTCAAAGGGTACTTTGAAGTGTTGACTATGTTTAGAGTTACGGTAAGTGATTTTGCAATGCAAAAAAATAAATAAATAAATAAAAACAGCTATTAAGGTAATTATATTTTTATTATTTATTATTACTTTTTTTTCTTGGCAGAAAATGTGTAAATCGTCAATTATACCATTTTACAAAATGTTACATGGTAATAATTTTTTTACAGATTTTTTAATTGATATATTTTCCATTTTTTAGTACAGACTGGTAGTCAATATTCTGACAAATAATTTATTTTTAAGTTATTTAGATGCAAAAAGGCCTATATTTTATTATTTGTTTTATTATAATTTTGTCTTGTGGTTGTGACATTTTTGAAATTAGGGTAAAATGGGGTATTACCGGCCTAGTTAAGGAATTTTTTATCTTATAAGATTATAGTGTAAATATGTTTTATTTTGTGTAAATTTATTAGTTGACAGGTTATGTGAAATAGTTTTTTATCAATTTAATTTAAGAAACAATAAAAAAAATCAACATCTAAAAACATATATTTTTAAATAATATGTCACTTTTTGTCATTACCGGCCTATACCACATGTGAAAATAGTAAATAGCACACTGTTTTCATGCATAGAAAATGCCTTATATCACACTAGTGTTGCAAAGTACTTTTACAGCACTAGTGTTGCAAAGTATAATATAAAGCTGTCATCGCTGTCATTGTTATTTAAAATAAATTTGGAGTTACCAGGCTGTTAACTGGATTTACATTGAAAAAGCCATGCAATATTTTTTAAATGAGGACCTTTTTTAATTCTAAAATGATAAAAAAGCTACTAGGTAGGTGATTTTTGATATAAACATATTTTTAAACAGTATAATATATCGCAGTAAGGAAAAGTATATATCACCCTAGTGATGCAAAGTTTTCAATTGTTTTCTTATTTTTTCTGTGAAGACAAACAACTTTTATTTGTTTTGGTAAATAACTTGTGGTCGTAGGAAAAATAGTGTACATTACTTGTGTGAAAATCACTTTCTTACACTCGTGGGTTTGTCGCACTCGGCTAACGCCTCGTGTAACAATATTCCCACCTCGTGTGAAATTAGTCATTTTCCACACTTGTAATGTAATATACTACCATTTTGCCAAAAAAAACTGGGACAACAAAATCTACTTTTTATCTCCTGGTCTAGTAAAAATATTATGTTTTTATATTGTCAAACCAATGTAATATTGTGGCAGCCTCTGTCAAAAAATTTTTAAATGTAAGAGTGAATTTGATTTCTTATAAACCAGTAGACACTTCCCCACTTGGATTTTTTTAATATCTCACTTTTTTTCTTAGTAATGCAATGGATATATTTTTATGAAATTTAAAAAATCTTATAGATGCATAAGTAAAACGAGTTTAAAATGTCTTTTTTTTTTGATAAAACCTAGAAAATATGTTTGACCATATTTGAAACTAACATATTCTTTTTTTTACCACATTTTTTTTAGTAATACTTTAAGAAAATTATTTTTATTCGTTTCTCCATTTCTTTTCTAGAAATTGTTTAATTTTCAGTCACTTCAGGAAACTATTATCTGTCTTATTTTATAAAGCTCTTTCAAAACTCTTTGATTCAACTTTTTTTATTTTATTCTCACTATTTTAATATGCACTTGTTGACTTTTTTAGATTTTTATTTTTTTACATATTTTTTCTTTCTTTCAAATTATTAATTTTTGTACTTAATAAATTAGTCTGATATCGCAGCGACTGATTGTGTTTTTTTACTCGCTTTTAAATGAATTTTACTTTTTTAGAAATATTTTTAAGTGGTTCTGATAAATAGATTAATAATGCACTGAGTGCACTCTTCGTAACAATTTTGATAAGAAGTGAGTACGTAAACAAGTATTATACTTATACTTTGCCCAATACTTCTTAAATTTTTGGTAAAAATACACAACAAACGAATTAGAAATAACTTAAAATTACCTTTGGTTTGGCAATAAGCCGAAATAACATTAGGATGGAAAATATTATTTTATTTTTGCGATTTACTTAACTATTATTTCCATTTTTTTAATTAATAAATATTTTAACCTTATTCGATTAATCAAAATATAAAAATATTTAAATTATGTTAAATCTTGCTGCTTAAAGCCGGCTGTCCATGAGAGCGGTTTTCCACCCGCGTATTAAAAATGCGCGCAGAAAATCCGCTGACACGTCCATTGTAGCGGAAAATATTAAAACGTGTTGTTTTGAATATGGTGATTTTATGTTAGAATATTCTTTGGTTGATACTACGGTTGTGAAGGTCACAAGATGTCAATCATCATCTGCCTGTGGGATGGCAAATGGATTATATAATGGATAATAATAAACAATTTTAATTTTATTATATAAAAAATTAGGCAATTTTGGTTAATAACTTGTCTTAGTCTTTTATTTACCTCATACGCTTTTATTACCTACTTACCTTAGAGTACAAGGCTAGATGCTCGCCTGCAGTTATTGGCTCATGAACTGTGTGAGACTTGCTAATAGTTGACTCAACTTTCTATAACAATTTGTCAAAATGCATCTTTGAAATTTTTTAATAATTAAAGTGTTTTTCATCATCATGTTGTCTTAACTCCTTTAATAAAGTTTTTAAAAAAATCTAACCCAAAACCTGTGCTACCTTTTTTGTCTTTTTGGTCCTATTGAAAGGAGGATAAATATCATTTTTTTCGCCAAATATTATACTGAAGTAAATAATTAAAATAAGTGTAGTTAATGTCGTCCATAACACTTCTTTTATTTAAAATGGATCTTTAACGTCTTGTCTTATCTTCAAGCAACAACTCATTAAGCTCATCAACTAGTTCAAGGTTATAGTTTCTGGCTATTAATTTAAAAATCCGCACAATCTAGTGGAAAACGCAAAAAGTTAACTTCATCTTAACTTTTCTGCAGATCCGCGTCGAAAATGGCGGGAAAAGCATTTTAAATTTTGTACTAACCAATCACAACGCTAAATTATCATCTGCGAGCGAAAAACCGCTCTCATAGACAGCCGGCTTAAAAGTACATATTTTTAATGGTATATTATTTTGTAAGTATACTAGTTAAAGCTATGTCAAATAAGAGATAGTTTTTACCTTTTGTATCAAAAAACTTATAGGCCGGTAATAGATTTTAAAATTTTCTGATAAATTCTTTTTTAATGCCAACACAAAATGTCTTTTGGTATTCTAAATATCAAAAAAGCATATAGCAGCTATTATTTGCTTTACCGGTTCAATAGGCCGAAAATGGATCGTGTTAGAAAATATTGATGTATTACCAGCTTATTTTATTTTTGCAATTTTATTAGGTTTTTCTTTAAAAATGTTATATTTAATGCCAAAAATATTTTTATTAAACCTTTGTTAAACAGCTGAAATTAAAATTATATATAAATATCCTTACTTTTACTAAATATCGGTCATATATCCTTAGTACATAAAGTCAAATTACTTACCAAAACAATTGCAAAAACGTCACCTATTGTAACACTGGACTCTTTAAATAGTTATATTGCTTTGGCGGGTGCCAGCATCTCCTTTTTTTTATACACATTCTAATTGGATAAAAGTGGTTCTATCTTACTTGTGTGTGACTTGTGCCGTTTTAAGAATTTTTCGCGGCAAATATAAATAAATAATGCGTAAATGTATCAATTTAGGCCGCTATTACCTTTCAATTACGCATGAGCCAGTAATCACCCATTTTACCTTACATTATTATTTTTAAGTCACCACTCTGTATATTTATTTTATATTCTGAAAATTTAATTTTTTTTGCTTTAAAAAATTGTAACATAAGCTATGATTGTTTAAAAAATAATGAATATATTGTTTTAAAACAAAAATCTTCATGGCAATTAACAGTTGATATTATTTGGACAATGAAAATTTGCTACATACAAGGTTAAAGGTAAAATACGGCAAACAAAATTATACGTTATTTAAAACACAAAATAATGGTTATAAAAGGGTTAGATTACTTTTCTAAAACTTTTGGATATATTTGTAATTCAACTATAGTTTTGTTGCCGTAGATCTTGTATGTAACTAATTTTCATTGCCGAATAATACTTTTGATTGCTATGTAGTCCGTTTTAAGAGATCAATAATTCCCTTTATATTTTAAAGTTACCATAGTTCATGTTACATTTTTTAATGGGTAAAAATAATTTTAAAAATACAAAAATATACAGGGTATTCTAATTAAGATAAAAAAGCTGCTCCTATATTGAAAATCAGCAATTTTGTTTTTGTGCTAATGAAAACTAACCAACTTGATATTCTAAGAGTTAAGACATTAAGAATACGTTTTTGAACTTTGCTATTTAAAATCTACCCAACGATTTGGGCACCCTGAAATGTCAGCATTTTATTTTGAAAACACACTGCATAGTTTAATCAAGATATCTCAAAAACGACTGCTTGAATAAACTTTTACCACGTATACCTATTTTAGGAATAGTAGATTAGAGAACAAGATCCGAATATGGGCCCCTTTGTAGTTTTTTTTTAATACATCTTCTTTTTTTTTTTTTTACTCTATAAGTACAAATATTTATAAACAAAATGATTAGTTAAGCATATGTTATGTATATTTTATGCGAAGCAAAGATTTTTTTAATCCCAAGATTATATTTAAAATCGTAACAAGAATGCTTGATTATTTGGCCACCTTATTAAAATGCAAAAACGGGACTGTAAAACATTTTTATAATCAAAAAGTAACAAGAGATTTGTTTCTAACAATAATCGCAAGTGAGCCATAATATTATCCGCGCTCAGGGTCCGCACAGTCTTTTTACGCCCAACTCGCACATTAAAAACAACCCAACAAAATGATTTTTAATATATCAAATTTCTATACCTAATTATTCGCTTCCTAAATCAGACATACACCATATCATTTGAATACACCAACCGATATTGATCCGCGTACCAGTACTGACGGTTCGAACCTTGGAGCATAAAAGAAAGCGTATATACCGAATGGATACTTAATTATTGACAATGCTAATAAATCTATACATTACAGGAAAGCACCTTCCCTCCGTTGGGCGAGTAAAAGCAGAAAAGACAGTTTCAAACTTTTGAAAAGTCGGAATTATCAACATTACATACATGGTTGTAAATAAAAATATTGAATTTCTTTTAACTTAGGCTAGAGGGCTTTTTTCCAAGACACCTCTAGGCCAATATTATGATATTTCTACCTATTTATGACAAAATTATTGATAAAAAAGAGTTAAAACCAGACTGAACTTTTAATATCCTGTAAAATCATCCACTTTTAGAACTGGTAAGGTGGGTTCGTCATATTTTGGTAGCATTATTTCCGCACCTTTAGAATCACCCTGTATATCACATATTTGGATACCCAATACATTTTACACTTCAAAGAATTGGGGTAAAAATAGAAATTTGCAATTGAAAACGTCAGTGGATGAGGGTGTTATGTCACAAGTACTTGTTTTGAGTAATTAAGATTTTTAATCTGTTTGGACGTAGATTTTAATTTTTTCGGAGTTTACATTACAAGCAGGCAAAATATTTTATTTACCTATAATTATAATAAAAATATTGCCATCTTTTAAGTTAAAATGGGCAAATATCAACTTATTGATATTGCATCTTAATATCAAAATGTCACATAACACTGACGTCTTCAATTATTATCCAATTATTATGTCCGGTATATTTTTAGTACACTTTTTATTACGTATATTATACAAAGTAAATAAATATTGTTTCGAAAAAATTTGGTCAGTAAAACACATGTATACTTATGTTACGCCAAATTTGTGTAATTGCTGATTTCATGTATTCGGCAAAATTAAAATTTAGCTGAATACGTGGTAATAGGCTGTTCTGGTTTAAAAAAAAAACACGCTTTTATATGCAACCGATCTAAAATTAGAAAATAATTTTTCATTACAAAGACTTTGTCACTTCAGAGTAAAAAGCGTGGAGTGCTTAATATATTAAATGGTATAATTATTCTATTTGCCAATATCTATGAGGAAAAGTTATAAAAAATAGTGAAATGCACCCTACGCTCTTTTACTCTGAAGTGACAAACTCTTTGTAATGAAAAATTATTTTCTAATTTTTAGATCGGTTGCATATAAAAGCGTGTTTTTTAGTTTTTAAACTATTATTTATTTTTCATTTTAGTTCGATATATCAATTAGTTTTTGAAAAATAAATGCCCAGTTTATTCACTAAAAAATCCTTCGCCATTTTGTCAAGATAGTATTAGGACACTTATTTATCCTGGCGGTCCTAATCAGGATAACGGGATACTGTTTTTAAATTATTGCATTGTCATATTGGTCCTTGATACGTGTCCAAAGTTTCAAAGAAATTGAATCGCTGGAAGTTGAAAAATTAGGCTCAAAGATTCCGTTACATAGATAGATAGTTACAACCCAAGCTATTGGCATTGGACTGATGCATTTATAATTACACAAAATAAAATATGGCAGTTTAATTAAAATAATTTGACATATTTTCAAGTTATAACACGTAGCCATAAGCAATTTCGTCGGCAATATCACGATGTGGCGTATCTCAAAGTAGGAAAATTGACTAGAGCTGATGTAATTGCTTAAAAAAGTTGCTTCTTAATATTACAAATTGGCATGGAGTTAGATTTTGATATCTTTCGAAGTTATAAGAAATATGTATACCTAAAGCCTATTTTATTTTACTAAAAACGAGTAGTACAAAAATACACTAAAGACACCTCGTGAAATTTCAAACATTCAAGATACGCCGCTTCGTGATTATTGAGAGACGAGTTCTATACCATATAATATCTTGTGAGATTGCTTATTGCTCGTATGTTAAAAGGAACATAATTATCTTTCTGATGGAACGTATTTGAATAAAATTAATACAGTTCAAGCGAGTTCCATTGCGCTTTAAGCCCAGTTTAAGATTATTACATTATCAAGTTTATTTCAAGTTGGCATTCGTAGGCAAATTAAATCAATAATTACTTACTGGGTACATTTTCATCAATTTTCAATATTTGTGGACATCTGGGCTGTTTTGTGGGTTTTTCAATTACAATACTATAAGGTCCAGTTTGGCCCCTAACCCCAAAGCTCAACGAATTTTCCAATGGCGCCAACGGGAGCGAAATATCAGTTTATGAATTGAGATTTATTCCTCAAACAAATTACACCAAATCTAATTGCTTTTATAATAAAATACCAACTATTCAGTTTTTGTTGTGTCAAGGTAGTGTTAAGAAGGAAGATAATAATACATAAAAATAGCGTGCAGGGTTTGCAGGTTCAGTAGAAGTGGGTCCACATAAATTCAAAAAGAAGGTGTTATAGCAATAAAATGAAATTTAAATTGAGATCAGTGCTTCTAAGCACTTTCGTTTGCCAAATCTTAATAAAATCGGCGATACGACCAAAAAATAAAAAAATTTACAACAAAAAATAGTCCCCAATATAAAACCGGTTTACCTTTTAGAGACTGCTATGAAAGACGAATACAGACTTAAAATAAAATATTTAAATATGTATACCCCAAAATTACTTGGTATATTTTCTTTATAAATGAATCATATACAAAATGTTAAACCCGGTCCTGTTGTTTGTTTTCGCTAGTCAGTAAATGTTTATTGCGCATGCCCACAAGTGTACTGCGCAGTGCCCACGTAGGGGTTATTGTGATTTTCGCTGCATTCATCTATATTTATTTTTCAGATCAGGTATTCAAATGTTTTTAAAAATGTTTTAAACCGTGTTAACACGAAAAAACGCCCTAAATGATTGCAAAACTCAAAAATGTAGCGGGTTTTTCTAAATGCTCATATTTACGGTTACGCCAAAGTTATAGTTTAACATTTCCCTAATTTTGTTTTTTTATAGACTTCATAACTTATCTACTTATTAAGAGATATGACCATTCAAATTAAATCAATTTTGTGGGGGTGCATTACAAAAAAAATGTTTTTTACAAAATAAAATTTTACGGCATTACCCGTGGTATTATTTTGTTTTAAATTACAAGGATCTGGTAGTAACTTTAAAATATTTTATATAAAAAAAAAATATTTATTCATTCATCGTTATGAAAAGAAGAATATTACGAACCTACATGTTATTTTGCATGATTAAATGATTGTAAACTGTTTGGTTTTACATTGGGAGCCTGGGCACCAATCAATTTAAATAATAACAGTTAAATAAAATAATTTAAATTTATTTTAAATTTCCTTACATTTTTTGTAAATATGATAATTATTTTTTCTTAATAATCCGGAAATGTGCAATTGTTTTATAAAACTGTTACGGTTGCTAATTCAAATAATATGTGATTGTGATTATGGTAAAGTATGCAAACAATTTTAAAAGATTAGCTTGAAATGAATTGAATCACAAAAATATTACTAACATATTTCTAAAGGTCTAATTTCTGGCTTTCGGTCTATTTATAATTGTGTTTTTTTTTCCAATGGCCTACGATTGCTAAAAGCACTGGCGTAGATAATTCCATATGACAATTAAAAAAATCGTCTTCCGGTAACAAAACGAAACAAATATGCTCTTAATGTGTTACCTACCCTACAAAACATGTCGTTTTGTGTATGTAACTACCAAAAAATAACAAAGTAGAACTTTAGCAAATCATTCTGGGGGAGGGGTAAGTAGTAATGCGTAAGCCCAAGTACTAACGCACCTTGGGTATCTTCATGAGGTAAAAGTTTACTTACTTAAACTTAAGGATATGGAGGTTATATAAGGAAGGAAAAATTTTCAGGCAGTAGGTTCAACAATTTACAGACTTTAGGAAGACTGAATGAAACAAAGTAGAAAGTTTGAGCCTTTCAAGATAGAAAGAAAAGGAATGCATAAGAGTGTCACTTCATGTTGCTTTATTGAAACCGGCTAGACAAGAAGCGATATTAGGTTAGTTTTCCAGAGCATATGCAGTTTAAATACCAATAAAAACAGCGACATAATTTCTACAGGTCGTCAGTGTACCATGTCTGTAGAATGCAGTCTTTCATACCTGTTTACATTCTTAATTCATTACAAGCTACGTCTTACTTCTGATACCGTTATCACAAAAAAACTTCCTTTTCTTGCTTGGCGACGAGCTCTGGATGATCTATCGCTCTTTTACTCGTACTTTTATGGCAATGTTGTTTTTGGAATAATATTTTGACCTAGCCGCTTCCAATAATAGAGCAACACAAAGAGCCACTCTCATGCATTCCTTTATATTTTAAGTGAACGCCCGAACTTCCTCCTTTAATTGTTCAGACTGTAGAACGTTTTACCAGTGGCGACCAATGCAGTTTTCAGTAGGGTAGAGATACGAATACTCTTTCCTTTCTCTATACCTATTTTTCTTTTCCCTATGTTTCTTACAGAATCTCAGCCCATTTACATCGCAAATAACTTTAGAACAAATAAAGTTATCAAGATGCGGTTTTTGCAGGAGGTCTTTACTATATCCTCGCTATTTCCTTGTGACATTCCATTGACACAACAACAAAATGGCTGATTTTCCGGTATAGGGCAACTTTGTTATTTTAAATGGAACACCCTGTATATTTTTTAACCACCTTAAATTTATTGCGTGGCTTAAAAGATCATTATTTGACAATGACAAAAAGCTTGGATTTCTCTTTCGAGCCAAAAAGTATTTTTCCGCTTCTAATTTATACACTTTATATGTCCGACAAATCCGACCTCCCTTGGAATATTGTTCCCATATCTGGGGCATGGCGTCCCCCACAACCCTAAGCATTCTTGATTATATTCAAAGAAGAGCTATTCGTCTCATTAATAATCCTTCACTTACAGAAAGGCTTCCTCTCTTGCCCATTGTCGGGCTGTGGGGATTTATCGCTTTTTTATAGGTACTTCCATAGCTTCTGCTCTGAAGAATTGTCCAGTATAGTTTCTCCACTCACGGTTCCCAACAGAGAAACTTGTGGTTCCGCGCGTATGCATCCCTATACGGTCCAACTGGACAAGCCCCGAACTTCTCGCTTTGTTCATTCTTTTATCCCTAGAGTTTCTAGATTGTGGAACCTGCTGCCCGCGAAGGTATTTCCCTTCCCCCCCAAATCTTCAAGTATTTAAGTCCCGTGTCAACAAACTCCCCTCTTACCTCGCTTAAGACACTCACGGTACGTTAGTATTTAGGCTTTAAGCCTTCGTGGTTTGTCCAAAGATAAAAATGATTTTTTACATACAAGGTTGAAGCAAAAATAAAGGTTTGAAGCTATACGTTATTCACAAATTAATATTGTAAATAGTCTAAAGCTTTGATGCCATATTTGTTTTCTGTAACCTTGCATCCTAATTGCCATGCAGTAAATTTATTAAAATTATGCAATTAATTATTTCTTGTAATAACCATAACTTGTGTTACATTATTTTAAAGGAAAAAGATTAAATTTTAGATGGTAAAAAATATACGTGGTGTTCCATTTAAAATAACAAACTCTCGTATATTGGTAAATCGACTATTTTGTTTTTGTGGTAACGAAATGTCACAACCAAATAGCGAGGATCTGATAAAAACTTTAGAAAGGCCCTGCGAAGACTCCGGCGAGTGGCGTATAGTTTTATCACTAATTATATTATAATTTCTGAAATAGTTTCTGGCAGAATAGTAAATTATTAGATAATTTAAAAATACGTGAAAATTAGTAATTTTTCTAGGGTAGGCAATGCTTTCTATGCCTTTATTGTATGCACGCCGCTGCGTTTTACCTGGAGAGGATGTTTCCCCTTTAAACCATCTTTAAATCCCTTGTTATATGTATTGTGTATACCTATTATTATACTTATATTACTTATTTTTTGTTTAAAAACATCTTTTTCCAGCCTCTTTAAGCCCTTAGCAATAAAAAATATAATTTAAGCGATTAAAATTTACTCTTGCGGTTTTTTAAAGCTCTCTACCTCTCAACTTTTTAATTGGGCAAGATATCGAGATCAGGTGAAATTTAGGTAAAAGGTTATGGCTTAAAGTATTTTGTGGCTTAAAAATAATAAAGGTATATAGGCCCCCAATAAAGGACCTCCTTCCTGCTCAACTCTATACTTTGTGTTTGTAAATGGTCAACATTATTTTGACCTAGCTGCTTCTAGTTTTAGATTTACAAGCCAATGTCGTTAAAAATTTTACTGTCTGTTGTATAATATTACAGCAATTTTTTTAATCCAGTAGGGCTGAAACGGCTGGGCCGCAAAGGGCCGGTTCGAAACGTCGCATAAATGTAAAGTGTATAAGTTGTAATTATAATTAATACGAGTATATTAAGTTTAAAACCAAATATTCTGCCTATTAAAAAAAAACAAAGTTGATGATGGTGGCTCAAAAACGAAACGTTGGATGTTAAATTTAGTGACATCATTTTATGGAACAGAAAAACTGGCAATGTTAATGTGACGTTAGTTTTAAAATATCTCTTCAAATAAACCGAGAAAAAAATAAAAACTATTTCGCAAAATTTCGGTTTTTGCCGGGTAATTCCTGAACGGCTGCAAATAATTAATTGTTAAGCATAAAAATGCGCAACTTTGCCCCCACGTTAACCAACCCTGTATCTCTTACCGTTTCCGAGATTCTAGTGGTGTTCCTCGGGTTTGTAACAGCCTGTATAATAAAGTAATACAAAAATAAACTAAACTTAATGATACAAAGAGTCAATATACCTATAAACCATTTTTATCTAATTTAATTACTTAATTTATTGGGGATTACCAGTGCAGCAAATTCTATTAAATTAAATCTATTTAAATATAATTATACCAATAAATTAAATAAAATATTGATTTAGTTTTAATATTAAATAAAAATCCCGTACTTAAATTAGCAAACAAATAACGATTAATAAATTGGTATATGGGAAGGAAACAATTAATAAAATTAAATTGTGCCACACCGAGCGTTGGTTCCCTTGATAAATATTATTTTAATTATTTTATATTTGATTTAATCGACGCGTGACTTCTACAATAATTACACCTTTTTGCAACAATAAACTGTGATTTTTTTAATGAGATACCTGTTGTAATTAGATACCAATATTATATATTTTTTAATGCTGACATTTTAAAGGTTTAATGTGGTTTAATTCTTAATCATAACTAGACAGGTAGCATTTCACCTGGCAATTTTTTGGTCCTGCATAAATCGATTTAAAATTTTAACAGAAGATAAGAAAAAGCCCAAGCCAAAGGTACAAAATCTATATCGAACCGAAGGGCGCCAAAACCCTGGGGGTGGTTGCCACCCCCTTAGGAGGTGGACATTTTTATTACATTTTAACAAGAGAAATCGATTGGAAAAGTAGTTTTAAGCAAAAAATGTTCTCTGTGTTTTTTTCGTAAAACTAATACTTTTTCAAGTTATTCGCGATTGAAAGTAATAATTTTTTGACAAAAAAAAGCGACGTTTTTAATGGGGTTTTCGCGAATAACTTGAAACTTATGCATTTTAATAAAAAACTGTAGAAAGCAAAATTGTAGGTTTTAAAAGGATAAACAAAATTGTTTTATTGTAATTTTTATACAATCAATACGAACAAAGATACATCGTGTTAATGATTAGCTTTTTTCCTTAATTGTAAAATTTGATAGATTTAAAGTAAAATAACGGAAAAATACTGCATATTTTAAAGAAAACTTATATTATCTTTTTTAAATACCTAATGAGGCCTTTTTGTTTTTTAAAGAAGACGTTTGTAGCATAAAAATTGACGTTTAAAAAAGATTTAATAAATTTTTCTCGAAAAATGCAGTATTTTTGCTAAAAATGCATTTCTGTAATTCATCAATTTTACGCGTTCAACCAATTATAGCCGTGGTAATAATTGGTGACAACTTGAGGTATACCACATTGTTTAAACGACAACATAACCGATTGGTAAATACCGTTTTAGAATTGGTTCTTCGCCTAAAATTGATGATTGATTTATGTGGTTAAAACGTAATAAAAAAATTTTCACCCCCCGAGGGGTGGCATCCACCCCAGGGTTTTGGCGACCTTTGGTTCAATATAGGTGTTGATCCTACGGTTATTCCCTATCTTCTGTTAAAATTTCAAGTCAATCCATGCAGGACCAAAGAATTTCCAGGTTTTACCTTTTTTAAAGCTTTATTTCCTGTACTAAGGATGTTTCTTATCCTTATGTGCATGGTTACATTTTTCAGAGTTCCGTTTAAGGAGTTTAACTTTACTTGTATTGTCAGTTTTTTTGACATTACTTTTACTTTTTTAAATTTAGCACAGAGTCGCCAATGATTGCAAAATAACCATAAAAATAGTTGTTTAATTTCTACAAATTTATTTTTTTCAGAGCCTGATCCTTTAATCTTTTTCAAAATTTGTTTCAAAAATTATAAAGCATTCTAACATAGGTATGCCATAGGCAGTTTTAAAGTACCAAAAAAATAAGTGAAAAAAGTGAGGAAATGGAGTGATCAGTTTAATTATTTTTAAAAAAGAACCAGTGACGAGGAATTAAAAAGTTTGGGAGGGATAAAACAGGCAGACCCCAATAATACTATCATCGCTGCCATGGCAAAACTATATACAGTGTGTCTTCGGAAGTCCTTACCAAATGGAAAGCTTTATAATTATTAACTTTACGAAAAAAGTGCCTTTTCATAAAAAGCTCTGCTTGATGAGAAAATATATTTCTACAGAAATAATTCTATGATGGATGTACAAGGTTGCTTAAAAAAAACTTGTCAAATTAATATACAGGGTATTTTCTAACTACGGCACAAAACTTTAAATAACTTAGGATATTTTATAAAGAAAACTTCCTTAAAACATATGTCCGGAGTTGCTTCGTTTATGAGATACAGGTCGTTAAAATTAAAAAAACGATATTTTATAAATATCCTTTAACCAATTTGGTTGAAATTTGGTATGTTGTTTGATGTAATAAAGCGTTTGTAAAGCTCCAACTAGATTGACTTTATTGGGTCCAGTAGCGTCTCAGTGGGCACAACAACAAAAATTATTGAGAGAAAATGTACGCCACTGGCTATTTTTTTTTATTTAATCATAGCTTGATATTTAACAAATGGAAAAACACTAATAATAAAGTTAAATAGTATTTATTTTATAAACTTAAAAAACACACATGTGAATAAGGCTAAGCAAATACTTTAACTTAAAGAAAAAAAACGTTTTTGTATCTGGCTTCTTATTTAAGATATTTATAAAATACTGACTTAAAAAATATATACCGCTCTGTATCTCATAAACGAAGGAACTCCGGACACATGGTTATTACTTTTCTTCATAAAATGACATAAAAATCACCATTTTAAGTTTCGTACCGTAGTTACAAAGTAACCTGTATCTTAATTTAAAAACAAGTCTTGTTAGGCCACCCTGTACATCCAAAAACAAATATTTTTGAGAAAATGTATTTTCTCATCAAGCAGAACCCCCTTGTCTTGTGGCACATCATTTTAAAGCACTTAACGAGAACTTTATAACCCTAGAATATAAAGTCAATATCTTCACCCATTACAAAATGGCGGTACTTTGTACATTTTTTTTCTTTCACCCTTTCGGGGTCATCCCACCCAGGTCCGACGACCGTCCCCCTAGGTGGTGCACTGCAGCCTGAAGGCTTATTGTACCTTGACCCCTACTCCTTCTCATTCACACACCATTCATTCCATAACTTGGATGGTTGCTGCTCGGTCCGTTCGTTTACTCCCGAGCAGAACACCGCGTGCCGTTGCCTAAAACCGACAACGCCGGTCACCCATCCAAGTTATGGGCGCGCACTTCACTGCTTAACTCCGGAGATCGATGCTACCGATACAACCGGAGCAGCCACAAGCGCGCCTTACTTTGTACATTATCTGAATACCTAATTTGGATGGCTATATTTTGAAAAGTAATAAAGTTAGATGTACTAATTGTTGAATTTTCTTAAAGCTGTTTCAAAGATTTTTTAATGTTGATATAATATACAGGGTGTTTCTATAAAAAAGTACCCATTTTTGTCCTACCCTGTATATTACTATTAGTATTACCAGAAAAAGATCTTTTAAAGAGCTTTAGGAAAATACCACATTAAGCACATCTAACCCTATAGTTTTGGAAATATGGCCTTCCAAATCAGGTATTTGGGTAATTTTTTAAAACACCGCCATTTTGTACTGGGTAAAGGTATTGACTTTATATTCTAGCGTTAGAAAGTACTTATCAGGAGCTATAAAATGATATACCATAAGACTCCCCTTTCCGTTTATTTTTTTCCTAAGATCCATCTTGATCGTTGCAACTATTATTTTTATGTTAAAAAGTAGTTTATATCTTTCCATTAGTCATACCCAAATTTTATAAAGAAAAAATTAAGAGTACAAAAGTTGGGGGACTATTTACGTCCACACTGTATAAATTTAAGTTTTATTGTTTTAATGGTAACATTTTTATTAAGTTCAATTAATACAAATCCCAATAATTATTGTAATTATTTCTGCAATGTATTGCTTTTCTTATTAGTTCTTCAAGTGATTTAAGGTGACGTGTTTTATAAATTTACTCCTTGGTGCCCATGCAACAAGAGTATCAATAATTCATATTACTAAAAACGCTTCTATGCAAATAAGTTTAATTTTGGAAATTCTTATATAAGTATAACACTTGTTAAGCAGAAATATGAAATTATTTTTTAAAATTCCTCAGTATAGTATTTTTTTGCATATACATATATTTGGTCCCAGAAAAATCCGTCGCACTAAATGTCCGTCGAACAATTTTTAAAATAAAAATAAAAATGGCGTAGTGTATGCACTATGGTTAAGTTGGTATTCTTGATAAATGATTGCGACCATTCGTCAATTTTTTTTATCATAACTGCGGCCTCAGTCGACCAAGTTTCGCAAAAAGGGTAGTTGGCTTTTATTATGTGTCCGTTGGACAACCCGCAAAAATACGTAGTAATCATTACTTTTTGTTAAATTATGGTGTTTAAGATCATATCTGATAAGTTTGCCTCAGATAAATGTCAAGATTAAAATATGTTCTATTAGACAGTTCAAGGTTAACAAATTTTAAAAAATGTCCGTCGGACAACCGGTTTTTTGGTGAACCAGTGACTTGAATAACTTAAAAATTTGACATTTTTTAATAAATTATGGTTATTCAGTTTTATTAAAAGCATAAAAACCATATTTTATACGACAGTTGAAATTTTAAAAAGTTCAAAAATGTCGGTCGGACACTGCCAGTTTAAAGACCTTGTTTTGGCAGGTATCATATTTTTGTAATATATAAATAATATCATAAAGTAACATACCTACGGATAAGAGAAACCATGGCATGCCAAAATTTTCGTACCGCTTTTGCGGCAGGCTTGGCGGCAGGCTTGTCATTGTTGCCAGTTTACACTTTAAATGCGTCGGTCGAAGCCTCGCCTCGTGTAACATCAGCGGTGGGGGAGACACGTAAGCTTACTGAAATGACTAACTGGCGGTATTTCAACGAGAAACGAATAAAATTATATTGGGAGTTTTCGCATGACCTGTCCTTAAATCGGCTATTCCATGATAACTCTTATAATTTCCTTACTCTATGATAATATGTACAAATCATTTTAAAAATGAATTAAGTATATTTTTTACCAGTAAGTAACATTTTTGACAGAAATCTAATATTACTTAACAATGTATTAATTTTCTGCTCAACAAACAAATAAATGGTATTTTTATAAATGCTTTTAAACTGTTTATTGTTAAATTCTAAAAATCTTATGTAATCAGTAATCACACATGGTAAATACTTATTTTTGTGATGGGTACGTATAGAACCAATACATAAAAGCGAATTAATTACTTTCGTGGCAATTCTAAAAAAAATTCTATTAATAAACTTAAATAATAATTAGAGCTAAGTGCAGTAAAAGCATATGTATACACGGTGTTTTAAATTACTTAATTTTTTATTCTTTCATCTACTATGTTACTTAAATCAGCAAACTAGTATATTATTTTTTTCAATTTATAAAATAAAAACGAAAAACTATTAAACGTTGTGCTCTTGATTTATGCCAAAAGAATATAGGTGATATAAGATCGTCATAACTTCAAGAAAAGTGCGTAAACCCGCTTTTAAAAGCATTGCATTTTAAATTACGTATACATATTTTTTTTTGCAGTATATATCATTACACTAAAATTTAACCGATTTCGCTAGATCATTCTGATGTTATATATTTTGTAAATAATTACTCTCATGCCTGGGAAAATCAATTATTGGCTTTTTCTCATAATATAACTTTTTGTGTTGTGCCAGTCTTCTTCTAAATAACTAATCTTTTTTCAAATGGAATACTTTTTCACAACTAGATGGAAAATAGTTTTTCTATTAAACAATGTTATAGAAACTAATTCTTACTTTAAAACTAAAAATAATAAAAATACTGCCATCAAAAAGAATTTGTACTAGCAAACGGGAATTTAAAATCAAAAGACCCTAAGGGCCCTTTTACACACACCGGCAAAATCGGTGCTAGTAACGACGCCGACGCCAAATGCAATATAACTAAATTCATGTTTTTACATATAGCCCTGCTCGACTTATTTGACGCTCCGGTGATCGGCTTCGATGTTTTTATATTTTTGAGGACATGAAAAATGCTTTTGAACTTTTTTCGAATTAATCTGCCCCACTTTTCTCTATCATTGTGAATCCGTGCTCAGTGCGGCCTTGGTCCAGCTTTGGTCCGGCTATGTGTGGCTAGACCTTTATGCAGCTAGAGTTGAATTCGTCAACTCTTGTCGGTACCTATACCTTGTCGGCCGACTTGGGCCGACTGCGATTTACAAAACATCAAAGTCGGTATATATAGGGTCGCGACATTCGGCCATATTGCTTTGACGTGTTATGACGTCACATCTCCCATTTTTCGGCCATGTTATTCAGTGCCGGAGAGATACAGTTTATTGCATTAGTAGAACAACCGTTTACGCAACAGTTTTTAATTATTATTAAGTTGTAAATTATTTTACTTTAAATAAAAAACATTTGGAATTACATCTTTCAACAAATATCACTTCCAAAACAATGCAATATGAAATGCGCAAATTCTAGACGCCACTGGATTGATCATCAGCTTTGATTTTACTCAGTCTTGCCAACTTTTCTCCGTGGAGTGCCCTTCCTTGCGTCCCCGACCTCGAACCTTATAAATATAAACTAACCTTGCAAAATCTATACCAGTTCAGTCAGGACGTACGGTGACTGAACTCGAGTACTCTTTGTTTACAGAAAACAGTTACAAAGTCTACCCCATTTTGGTTTAAAAATTGGCAATACTGGTGAAGTGTTTGTAGGTTAAATTAAAGGTAATTTCATGAATTTATCAATACTGTTTTATTCAAATATAGTGTTTTAAGACAGTACCGTAACGGTCAATAATCTAATGACATATGAGCTTTAGAAAAATAGTTTTAAATAATTTTTTAAAAACTCCTTACACTATTTTACCATAAGAACTATAGATGGATGTTTTATTTTGTTATTTTTTTGTGACACACTGAACATTTTTAAGATTTTGAATTCTACGACTAAAAGAAATTATTTAGTATGAGTTAAATGCGTCTTCATGCAACGGTTTTCAAAATAATTGATTTAAAAGAGTATGGTTTTTATACTGGTATACTATTAATAAAAAACATATTAAACAATTTTATAAATTTATAAAAACTGAGAAAACAAAATGTTAACCTATAAAATGACATAATTTATTCATTATCATAATTATTTATGTCAGGAGTAGGTTAATTAAGTTTAGCATTCTAGTATTAAAAGTATTAAAAACTATAAATTAACAAATTTCTACACATCATTATTCCGAAAACTGTTGCATGGAGATGCATTTTCCCCTTAACAAACTGTTTCTTGAATGCACCGTAAATTCTAAATTTTAAAAATACACAGTGTCACTTAAAACACCACACCGAACTTTGCCTACCACGACTAAATTAAACACCCTATATCGTTTAGATAGGGCCATGATCTTCGCAAAACGATAGCGTTACCGTATTTTTTAAGCGCCTAAATATTAATTACTTGCAGACTTCCCTTGATAATAGTTACGACGCGAAGACTAAAACAGGATAGCCTTTGTTAAAGAAAATGCCGTAAAAATATAGTTGCAAATTCTATACTAATATGGTCAATTTTGAACCGAAATGGGGTAGACTTTGTAACTGTTTTTTGCAAACAAATACTTCTCAAGATCAGTCACCGTCTTAACTGAACTAGTATAGGTTTTGTCAATTCACGGGCCGACCTGCGAATTGTTGATTTCACAGTTTATAGACTATATATTATATAAACACTAATACATTGTAAAAGCACAATATTTTTGGGGTGGCTAATCGTCGTCTTAAGGGGGCTAAGCTCGCCCCCCTAATTGCGCCCCTGGTTATGGTAATGATCCTCTGTTGACTTTTCAAAAAGTATGTAGAAGCTATCTTTTATGATTCTCACTGTCAATGAGGGATGTACGCAGTGTTGCTTTTATTTTTTCTGCCGTAGGTACTTTCCTAGGTTCAACAGGTAACGTTTGTTGGAATTACTAGCGTAAATTATTCTTTCACCACTGCTAAATACATACCGGCATCGACAGGCCGGCCGGTATGTGTGAAAATCATAGCTTTTGTTCGCGCGTCTAGTAAAGAACTGATTCTGAACCAGAACCGAACTGGTTTAGAATTGTTTTAAAGCGCATGTCTAGATATTTATTAGTTCGGAATTTTGTTTACCGCGAACGATTTTCTATACAGCTGAGGATGTATTCTAACCTAGCCTTTTGGTTAGGATTTTTCATGGTTAAATTGGATACTGCACAAAAAAATAAATTCAAACAAAAAGATAAATTGTTATACTGTCGAAAGCCATTCGAGGTCTCTCGGCGGAAGACGAGGGATTCCCTGCCTCATCTCGTTTTTAACATAAGTATGTGTATTTAACTAAAGATAAAATTCAAGCAACAAGAAATGGTAAAATCTTGTAATATTGTCTATATTCTTTAATTAAATCTTTATTTATTTTATTGCATACATACATTCATACGGAATACAATTTGCTTATATATGCTCAAAATCACAAAAATATTTAAAAAATATTCAACAGGTATATTAACCCGCATAAAAAGTGGCAGAAACAAATAAACTGTAATACAACGTTTTATTTCTGTACCACAAAAACAGAAAACAGCTGACCACGACAATGCGCATGAAATTCCGAACTGACCTTTAAGTTCCAACAAAATCCCAGGACTGCTAATCAGGTTACGAACCGAACCGGTAACGAACTGATTCCATTGTAACCCGCGAACACAGAACTGTTACTAAAAATTCAGGATTTTACTAACCGCGAACGCTGCTTTTTTCACTGCGCATGCGAATAGTCCCAGAACCGGTTCAGAATCGAACCCGCGAACAAAGCTATTGTTATACGGTACCAGAACCGTCACCGTTATCGGCGCCAAAATTATTGCCGGTGTGTCTAAAAATGCTTTCTTTACATGCTTTTCTTAATGGCCAAATTATTTTGAATAAAAAACATTTGTTTAATATCACAAAACCTAAAATAAAACCCTATTTTTGTCCATACTTACGTCGTATAAGATTTACCATAAGTTTAACAATATAATCTCTTTATATTGTATTATTATTTCTAATACAATTTGCATTGTAAAAGGACTGTTGTGAAGACACAAAAGTCTTTTTAAAACATTATTATTGAAAAGTTAGTCATAAATGGTAATATGTATGTAGGCATTTTTGCCTTTATAAAAAAAAAGAAATAAGTAACAATCTATGAAAAAAACCTTGCAGATATGAACATTGTGTTTAAATGTTTTTAATATTTGAAGGTTAAAAGTGATAAATGCTTAGTAGTACCTGTAATTGGTGCCTTGCAATCATTTATTTAACAATTTTTAAATAATTGTGTGTGTTGTTTATTTTATCATTATTTAATGAAAGTAACCAAACTTATAAATGGTTTTCTTGTTTACCTTTTTGTTTGGGCACTTAATAAAGTTTTACCTCTTTTGACCCTCTTTATTATGGTTTGGTCACCTGGACAATATGCATAATTATTTATTTTTGTTTGGTACCCTAAAGGTGTGCATATAACTTAATTAAATAGATAGAGATATTCATTGTAAGTTTACATGAGCGCTGTAATACGCATTAGCCAAATGCAAATTTGAATATAACCCATGTGTAAAGACTCCTAAAAAATATATTAACCTAACCAGAACTAACCATGACCACCCCAATGTTACCGGTTCCAGTGCTCTTTACTGTAGTCAGCGTTTAATTTGTTGGTTGCCAATTTTGCGTATTCAACAAATATATACAGTAAGTCAAATGGAGTTTACAATGGACCAAAAATTTAAAACTTCAAGAAAGTTGTGTATGGCAACTGCTTTTGCTTTTTAAAAAAGAATATTTACGTTGAGAAATTTGTTTTGTTTTGTACAGGGACTCCAAAAACTACAAAAGTGTGAAAATGGACCAAGACAAAAATACTTATATTATAAATAATTCACCAAAATGTTAAATAAAAAAGGTTTTTAGACTTGAATAAGGATCTGATATCTGAGATATCCCATAATATAAACCTTTTTTTTTTGTGTTATTAATATAGAAATGTATTTGCGCTGCCATTTGCTAGAACAAATTATTCCTCAAACTCAGCAATTTCCAGAATGATGAGTGGTCACAATACTCTCTGTAAAGACTTGGACATTTTTCTTTATTCTTTTCTAAAATTTAAAAGAACTTTAAAAAGAAAATTTACCAACCATTAACCTTAACCATTTATTGTTATTTCCTCATAACAACATTTGTATGAAAATATTGTGATAATATCCGTGTATATTTTTATATTTTTTGATTTTTGATTATTTTTTTTCTACATAGATTAAATTGTAACTTAATGTAAATTGTAAATAGTGGTTACTGTTTTGAGACATAAATTTTGTTTGTAACCCAAAGAAAATACATAAATAAATAAATAAATTATGTTTTTTAAATTATGTTTTACTCTTTCTTTTACGATATTTACCTAGTTTTAATACAACAAAATAATTATATTAAAGTTTGTCAAATACCTATATTAAATACAAAATTGTAAATTCAGGTAAATTACCTAAAAATGGTGTAAAACCTGATTAAAACAATAGAATACAAAAAAAAAATATTTTATGTGACATTGTAGATATCGAATCCTTACTTAATTTTAAAAACCTTTTTTATTTGACATTTTGCTAAATTATTAAAAATAAATAATACTGTATGTGTGGAGTTCACGTATTAACACAGGTTTGGTAACTATTACAAGAAATATTTTACGAATTAAGCAAAATTTTGCCGAATACATGAAATCGGCAATTACACAAATTCGGCGTAAAGCCACGAATAGACTTGGACACAATCGGCGAAAACATTTGTTGGCCAACTGTATCTTGAATGTTGCACATCGGTCGGCCGACTTGTTGCAAACGCCATGGCAACATCGGTGGGCATTTTCATCGAAGGATTTGGCAAGTCGCCTGTTTTCCATTTAATATGGAAACCTTCGGCACGTTTGTATGAGCTTTATAACTAGTGTGGCCGCGAAACACTTGTATCTGCCAACTTTGTTGCTGAAAATTTTTTGAACAAGATACATTCGGCCGACAATGTTGTCCCGATTGTATCCAAGTCTGTACATGGCCTAACATATATTTTGATTAATTATTATCATTTTTTGAAAATCTCTTGCAAGTAAGAGAGAAGTGCTTTGACCCACATAAAATTACATTAATCGGGTAGCTTATAACTTCCCAATTGTTATTAAGGCAGTTCCGCATTAACCTATAAGCAAATTAAGCAGTTGCTTAGGATACAAAGCTTGGGGCATCACGTTGTGGGGGACCACAAAGGGAGCACAATTTTTTTAATGTTTTTTTAAAAAAGTTTTGGTTGGTAAAAAGAAAATGTATAATTGTTAATGCACGATTTAAAAAGGTGGGGATTTTTCTTTTAACGCATGATTTTTGTTCTTAGTAAGTTAAATTTTGGTAGTGTTGTTTGGAATCCGCAGCAAATTACATATATTGACCGATTAGAACGAATTCAAAATAAACTTTTAAAATATCTTTCCTTTAAACAAAATTTTTTAATTCCAAATTGTGAAGGTTCCCAAGCTCGGGTTCATTTTCATCTGATGTCCCTGGCTAATAGAAGAGCGATTTCCAATGTGCTATTTTTATTTAAAAATTTTAATAACATTATACAAAGCCAAGAAATTTTTCAACAAATCTACATCAACATCCCTCAAAAGAACAAATGAATTGTTTCATTTGCCATTTAGGCGCACATACTCTGCTCAAAATTCTCCTTTCTGTCGCATAGTAAGGCAGAGCAATAGCTTTAGTAACAAGATCGACTTTTTCTTAATGTCATTAGCACAAACAAAAAATATTTTAAAAAAGTTTAATAATACATCACCTGAATTTCCTTGTGCCTCTTGTGGATGCTTGATTTATTAATTTTTTTCTGTAGTTTATTTATTGTTGCATGACTTATTTTTAGTTTTTAAGTTAGTTTTTATCCTCAATATTAAGTTAGTATTCATTATTAACTTATTAAAACTTTTCACATCTTTTATGTTATAACTATTCATACTTTATATCATATCTTAATTTAATTTTGTGGAGACTCTAGTGGGTATTTTACCTGTTTGTGTCCCTTATGGCCAAAATAAATAAGTAAATAAATAATTTAAAAGGTATTTTTTTTGCTCTAAAAAGAAATGGGGTTAGTGAAAAGAAATGCATGATTTAAAAAGGTGGGAACATTTTTTTGGTCCTAAAAAATTTTACGTCTAGGGGGCACCACAAAAGTGAACTGATCAGAAAGTCTCAATTCCGCACTGTATTTAGGTAATTCTGGCGGATTATAAGCAAAATGCCTATAAATCAGTATAATAGCTTTATTATTATATAAGCAATTAATAGGCTGTTTTTATTTATATTATTGTATTTAAGTATTATTAAATTTACAACTGAAAAAAGTATTTAATACTTTTAAGGTTGCCTTAGGTTGTAAAAACAACATTCAATGGTTTTTAAAAATAATTGTTTGATTACTACTTAATTAATTATTATCTAACCATAAATACTGGTGAAAACCAGGTAAATAAAAACAGATCAAGCTTTATTGGTTTTAATTAGGTCTATGAGATTGCAACCAGGTTTTTATTGGTCTAGTTCATACCGCAAGGATCAATTAGGTCCATGTAAGGTAGATGCGGCTAATAAGGCCTAGCTAAGAAATATTTAAAATAAAATAAAAACTGTACATTTAATTTAACAAATATTGTAATTCAAATCTATATAAGGGAGAGTAGGGTAATGGTGCGCGCCGGGTAATGGTGCGCATGGCAAAATATTGCATTTCGGGGTAAAATAGACAACCCTGTCAATGCTGCATGACTGGACCCTTCTAATGAACTAATGTGGCCAATATTTGGATTTATAGCTTATTGCCAGAAGATACTGAAGCACAAATTTTTATTTTTTAATGTTTCTTATAAATATTTAGGAAATATGGTGCATTTTTAATTTGATTTTTTTTTAATTAATAAATATTTAAATATAAATGGTTTGTCCTGATTAAAATTATAATTAAATACGTGGTTTTGATAAAGAAATTATTTTTAGGATATAAATCACAATCACGAAGGGAAGTGTGCGCACCTTTACTCCGCACGCAGAAAAGTTTTTTTAAATTTAATTTTGGTTTTTTGATGACTAAAAATTATACCAAAAATCACAATGATTTATTTGTCTTTAAAAAATCTTCAAGAAACAATTAATTTAAAAAAATGATGATTAAAAAAATAGGTAGACAGATTTAATGTACTCCAATTACCCTTGAAAAACAATTTAAAGAAAATAAACTTGTTCTGTCACGTTTGTTGCGTAAACCGGTATTTAAATACAAAAAACAAACTAAGGTATTAGAATATATTTTGCTACCTACCAATTTTTTTTTTGTTTAACTCCAAATGGACTTAGACTCCTAGCTTTTCGGTACGCTAAAGAAAACAACATTTGCAATAACTTAAGTAGATATATGAGGGATTAGTTGAAAAGGACTGACTATATGGATTTTTAAGAAGACTGAAACTAAGCTTTGACACCCTAAGGAAGAAAAAGAAAGATAGAATAAAATGTAACAACATACATGTAGATATGCGCATAGTTACCCAATCAATGCGCACAATTACCTATAGGTTGGGAAATTGTGCGCAAATACATTTGGTTGCATTTTTATTATAACGCATTTACATTTTATCAACTTGTTACTGTGTAAACGCGAAGTAGAATAATTATTGTTTCTTACTGTTTTTAAAATTTAGCCTGACTTTTTTATTTTGGTGGGAATGCAATTCTAGCTTAGGTGCGCACCATTTCCCCACTGTCCCTTACTAATTACTATAAACTATACATAAGCAAAACATTTTAAAATTTAGCGTACACAAAAACAACATTTTTAAAAACCTTGTGAATAGATCTTATTATACTATAGTAGGGTAATAAGGCCTAGTACGTGTGAAATAAAAAACTATATAAATCATGTTTGGACCATGATAAATTTTATAAGTGAAATATTACCAATATTACCAAATATACTTACGATTAAGTCGAACCATTTCTTTATTATTGCCGCACTACAACCCCTTACAATAAATGGCGTCCCACTAGTGACAGCGAGCAAACTAACGCGCGACTACAAGCTTAAATTACCCTCTGTGCGCATTCACCTTGAGGGACACCGATTATTTTCAATTGGATTTTTGTCAAATAAAACACGAACAAGTACAGATTAGACAAACAATGCCGGCATGTAAACATGGTGAGGCAATCGTTTCTCTTTGTTATTGCTTTACCTGCCTATGGACCTTTTGTTTTGGCTTAGCGTGTATATTACAAGAAAGATCATCGGATATCTGGTAAATAAAGAAATTGTAAAAAAATAAAAGGAAAATACTTTTTGCCTACCTTTGCTAATATTGACTGTAGCGAAAAATTTTAACAGAAGAAAAAAACGTTATGAAATTTTCAATAAAATAAGACTAGTTAAAATTATAAAATGTATTAAGCTTGTTGAAAATGAAGCAATAAACAATAGGCAAAAAGGTGTACTTTTTTGCATAATATTTTAAAGTTTTTAGATCTGATATAAAAAAAAAATCTAATAATTTCAGTTGTTTTAAGTTCGGGATTTTAATTTTATTGTTAAAAAGAAATCTTGGAATTTTTAATGAAAAACTTTAATAAAAATGTGGCTTAAAAGTACTTAAATTAGTTTTTGTTTTGATATGTCAAAATATTAATCGGTTAACTGGTTGCTCAGATACTATGAAAGTTGTCAAAGAATAGGAAATAATAACATTTTGCATATAATTAATATACAGGGTGTTTATTTAAAAACTTACCACTTAAGTTATCTGCGAAAAAAAACAGTATTGAGAAAATCGCCGAAACACGTCAAGATATTTATTGAGAGGGTAGGTTTTTAGAAAACATTGGATTTCGCCCCTTTAACCTCTTAGCTACCAGGGCAACACCCCAAAACTCTTAAAAGAGAAGAAAGATCGAGTTATAAAACATTATAAAGCTCCTGACGAGTACTTTATAACCCTACAATATGAAGTTAATATGTACCTTTACATACTAAAAAATAACGGTACTTTAAAAATTACCTAAATACCTGATTTGGATGGGCATATTTCTGAAACTAATAATTTTAGATAGATTAGATAATGTGGTATTTTCTTAAAGTTCTTTTAAAGATCTTTTTAATGATGATGATAATGTACGAGGTACTTCAATAAAAATATATCTTTTTGTCCTACCCTGTATAGTATCTTAAGTAATATAATTAAAAGATCTTTAAAGAGCTTAAAAAATACCGCCTTAAGTATATCTAACTTTATTAGTTTCGGAAATATGTCCATCCAAATCAGCTATTTAGATATACTTAAAGAACAGTAGTAGTAGGTTGTAAAGGTATAGACTTTAAATTTTAGGGTTATAAAGTACTCTTTAAGAGCTTAAATATGATGTATTACTTGATGCCTTGCTTGTGGCCGTAGATTGGAAAAAAGCGGTAGGAAACTAATTAACTATGATTTACTTAAAAATATTGATTTGACAAATGTTATTTATAAATTTGCATGCATTAAATCACGAAATACCTTTTTGTAAATGTTCCGTATTATTTACCTACAACTTAAATTTTAGTGGGCAATGTAACTCAAGAGCCCCCTGTCCCTGTTCACATTTTCTACGGGCCCCGCTTGGTTATATATATATGGCCCTGCGTCGGCTTTATCCGGCACTGGTTAGGAGGTGGAAGGGGCGCCGTCCAATTTCTTGTAAAAACGTTCCTCCTCAATAAATATCTTGAAGTGTTTCGTCGATTTTCTCAAATCTGTCTCTCTTTTCGCTAATAACTTGAGTGGTAAATTTTTAAATGAACACCCTGTAAAAATCTTGATCTATTTGTATTTATATTTTAATAGAAAAATAAATTTGGGTGTTATTTGCTTGGTTATGTGTCTGTAAATTTAAAATGGAAAATTTTACTAACAATGTGATTTGAGTGAGTACTTTAAAATAAGTTTTTTTATTATGTCAAAAATGCTAAACGGTTAATTGGTTGCAAAGATGCTATCAAAGGTCACAAACCATAGAAAATAACATATTTTTGAGCATGGTTGATATAAAATTATCGTCCGATTTTTGTTTATATTATACTAAAAATAAATTTAAAACTGAGGTGGGTTTTGTTTGATTTATCTAGAATCTACAGGATTATCTATCTTCAAGTACTTAAAACAATGCAATTTGATGACCGTACGAAAATAATTTTTTTCGTAAAAATTTTCGATAATAACAGAAATACAGGTACTTTACTCTCTCAACCTCATAGATAACTAATACAATTTTATATCTGATGGTTTTCTCTTAAGTTTAAGTTTTGGGTTAGACAGATTTTTTTGATAGAGATTTTTTTTGTGAAATTAAAAATAAAAAAGTTACCCTTAAATAATTTAAATTAAGCTTGCAACATTGTTAAAAAGCTCTCATTGGCATAATTTTAAACTAGTATAAAGAGTCCATGACAATTGATGGTCAAGTTTTTCTTGTTGTTGTGGCCGGTAATATCGTGTTTTTTAATAATTTGTTTGAATAGGTTCAATAAAAAATACAAGAAGAATTGGTCTACAATTTGTGCCAAGTCGTGGTCGTCATCATAGATTCTGTAAACAATTCTGCCATAAAGCAAAACGTGCAAAATCGGATTTGTTATGCCTGCAGTTTAAGTGTACATATTCAAGAACTTACGTTGTTTATTAAAAATTACGCGAAACGTTAACTGGTAACTACTCTTTGTTTTCTTTAGGTTTTTAGACTATGATGCCTAAGATTTTGTCTAAAAATTAATGTTTTTTGTTTTCAAAAGTTCTTGCTTCTAGCCGAGACACAAACCTAAAACCGTATATTTCTGTAAATATGGCAAATATTTTCGACACTTTTGATCTAGATACCCATTTTTATTAGCCGAATTGCATCACTGCTGCTCCTTAATTTGAATTCCTTATAGGACGCCAACTTACGTAAAAACACTGTATACAGGTCATCCAAATTAAGTGTCCGTTATTGGTTACTTTATTATTATTCAAAACACGAAATAGTTTAAATTAGCAGCATTTTAAACGCTCTCTTAAGATAAAACATTTAACACCCTGTACATGTTATCATCATAAAAAGGATCTTTTAAATTCCTTTAAAAACACGTACCACGTATATTGTATCGTCATTAAAAAGGTAATTTAATGAGCTTTAAAAAAATATATCACATTTGATATGTCTCTCTTTTCTAGTGTTGGAAATATAGCCTCTTCAAATCTAAAAAATAGTAGATATTTTTTTCATTTTATATATGACGCTAAAATTGTAGTTTAAATGACATAATTTTTATGTTTGAATGGCCATATTTCCAAAACAATAAGAAATCGACTTATCAAATGTGTTTTCTTAAAGCTATTTAAAATAGTACCCTTTTAATTGTGATGCAATAAACTGGGTGTTTTATATAAAAACATTTGTTTATTATCAAACTACCAAGGATGGCCATATTTCCGAAACTAAAATAGTGGAAAAAATTAAAATAAAGATCTCTTCAATATCTTTTTAATGGTAATCTAATATATCTAATCTAATATATTATATAAAATGCTAATGTACGTTCGTGTGTCCACGATTTTCGCTATCATCCGCAACTCCGATCGACTTCCCGTCGGGGTTACAAATACCCCTTGGTCTCCCATTGTGAGTAAGGGAGTTTGGTCGGGGTGGGTGGAAGTGGGTGGTTGTGGGTGGCAAAATGTAAAATATGTGTAGTGGCGCCATCTGTTGTCGAGTAGTTGAACTTCATTCAGAACAACGGTTATTTGGGTCTCATATAAACTCCCGAGCGAAGCCGGGAATCATAGCTAGTATAATATATACAGGGTAACTCCTTAAGAAAAAAAAAACTTTTTTCCACCCTGTATAATATCACCAGTATCACCGTTAAAAAGCTTTAAGAAAATACCACATTAGGTACATCAAACTTGATTAGTTTTGAAAATATGGCCATTCAAATCCGTGACACCTTTCAGTTCGCCTGGCAGGTACTTGTGCTCATCGAAACGACTGTCACTTTTTTTTCAAACCTTACTATGAATGAACTAAATCCTAGAAAAATTTTAGGCATACATCTCCAAGTTTTTATTTTTATTATTTTTTAAACTTTCAAAAACTGTACATGGTGATGATGTGCACGGCTGATGCCTGCACTGATTTTCGTACTTAGCATGCTATGACTCATCTCTATACAAATTTCTAGCCTTACAGGTCTAACGTTACTCAGAAGGGTTCACTAGCTCCGGGTCTAGTGTTCTTATCATAAAGACTATTTCATTACTGGCCAGGACCTAATCTGCCGCCCCCAAAACTTTTCGCTTTAGGATCTAGCCTACTTAGCCTGGTGGTAAATTCAGCACTGTATGTTTATTTACAATGGTAATTAATTTGTGGTAAACAACGACATTTTGTTTGTTTTTTTTTTTCGTTTTTTTTAGGAGGAAGCTAAACTGACGATTGCTGTAGCTAGAAATTTTTTAATATATGCCCTAAGGAACAGGGTATTTTAATCTTACAAATGACCCTAAAAAGTGTTTTTACTAAATTTTAAAATTGCCTATACGTGGTGTAACTTAGGTGATGACTTTTATTTTAAGGGATGATTCCTTGTAACATTTCAAGTGAAAACTTTATATAAACATATGTCCGGAGACGCTTCGTTATCTTTTCGAGATACAGGCGTTAAAGTTTTAAAAGGGCGGTATTGTTTTAATATTTTAAAACGCTTTAACTGATTTGGATGAAATTTGGTACACTTATCTAATGTAATATGGCGCTAATAGAACTCTGTCTAGCTTAAGATTATTGGGCTCAGTGGCGTCTCAGTGGGCATCACAGCAAACATAATTGATAAAAAGTACGCTCACTTTTAACAAAATGTTTACATTTTTTCCAATTTGGCAATTGAAAATGCAACTTTTAGTCTCTTAAATTGTCTTCGTCTCTAGCTTCGTTTAAAAAAACTAAAAAACACGCTTTTATATGCAACCGAACTAAAAATTAGAAAATAATTTTTCATTAAAAAAAGATTGTCACTTCAGAGTAAAAAGCGTGGGGTGCTTAATATATTAAATGTTATAATTATTATATTTGCCAATATCTATGAGGAAAAGTTATGAAAAATAGTAAAATGCACCCCACGCTTTTTACTCTGAAGTGACAATATCTTTTTTAATGAAAAATTATTTTCTAATTTTTAGTTCGGTTGCATATAAAAGCGTGTTTTTTAGTTTTTTTAAACTATTATTTATTTTTCATTTTTAGTTCGATATGCATGTATGTATGTATGTATGTATGTAAAAATGCTCCAGTTTATTCACTAAAAAATTCCTTCTGCCATTTTGTCAAGAGTAGCTAATAAAAGCGTGTTTTCTTTAAAGTTCTGAGAAAGTTTGGGATGTTGCCAAAAGATGGCAACACAGGTGTTGTTTTTATAATATAAAAGGAATTTTTTTATCCTGGCGATCCTAACCAGGATAACGGGATACTGTTTGCAGATTATTGCATTGTCATGGGTCCTTGATACGTGTGCAAAGTTTCAAAGAAATCGAATAGCTGGAAGTTGGTAAAAATTAGGCTCAAAGATTCCGTTACATAGAATAGATAGATAGATAGATGGATAGTTACTTTTATTAACTTGGGTTGTAACTATCTATCTGGCTGCCTATGTAACGGAATCTTTGAGCCTAATTTTAACCAACTTCCAGCTATTCGATTTCTTTGAAACTTTGCACACGTATTAAGGACCCATGACAATGCAATAATCTGCAAACAGTATCCCTTTATCTTTTTTAATCGCCAGGAAAAAATTCCATTATATTATAAAAACAACACCTAGGATGCCATCTGTTGGAAAAATTTCAAACTTTGCTATTAAATGAAGAAGAAATTTTTAGTGGATTGTAAAATGTTGGCAACGGTCCAAACATTGCCTGGATTGCCATCTGTTGGCAAAATTTGAAACTTTGCTACTTAATGAAGAAGAAATTTTTAGTGAGTTGCAATCTTTGCAAATTTTAAAATTTGCTACCATTGTCATTTCATAGGGGCTGGTTATTTTCTTTTTGCTGCTTAATTAAATAGTATGTTCTAATTTACTGTTATATTAAGAATTTTGTGCAATATAACGAACTAAAAATGAAAAATAATTAATAGTTTAAAAAACTAAAAAACACGCTTTTATATGCAACCGAACTAAAAATTAAAAAATAATTTTTCATTAAAAAAATATTTTCACTTCATAGTAAAAAGCGTGGGTGCATTTTACTATTTTTTCATAACTTTTCCATCATATGATATTGGCCAATATAATAATTATAACATTTGAATATATTAAGCACCCCACGCTTTTTACTATGAAGTGAAAATATTTTTTTAATGAAAAATTATTTTTTAATTTTTAGTTCGGTTGCATATAAAAGCGTGTTTTTTACGGTTTTAATATATTAAAAAAATATCGACTTTTTCAAAAACTTTAACGCCCTGTATCTCGAAAACGAAGCTTCTCTGGACATATGTTTTTATAGACTTTTTACTTGAGTAATTCCAGGAATTAACCTTAAAATTAAACTCATCACTTAAGTTACACCCAGTAAAATAAAAACGCCAAAATAATGTTTGTGTGTCTACATGTCGATAAAGTTATTTCGTCGAAGATAGAGCAAAACCACCAGTACCGTTCCTGGGTCGTTTGTCACACCCCGTGCAGGAAAAGAAATTTCCCCGCCCCTCCCCTGGTAAAAATATATATTAGCCGCAAAAATTAAAGACAAAAAAGCAGGAACTTTCACAATACATAACTAAATCCTTCACTTTTCACTTCCTCAATATTTTTAAAGAGCAAAAAAGGTCCCCTCTTTAAATTTCACTTTTTCATTTAGCAAAATGCCGCACTCTAATTTTATTCGCCCTGTGCAAATGTCCTGCTGCACCCTGCCAGGAACAACCCTCTTTTATTAACTTGGGTTGTAACTATCTCATCTATCTATCTCTATCTATGTAACGGAATCTTTGAGCCTAATTTTTACCAACTTCCAGCTATTCGATTTCTTTTGAAACTTTGCACACGTATTAAGGACCCATGACAATGCAATAATCTGCAAACAGTATCCCGTTATCCTGGTTAGGATCGCCAGGATAAAAAAATCCTTTATATTATAAAAACAACACCTGTGTTGCCATCTTTTGGCAACATCCCAAACTTTTCTCAGGAACTTTAGCTACTCTTGACAAAATGGCGAAGGAATTTTAGTGAATAAACTGGAGCATTTTTACATACATACATGCATATCGAACTAAAAATGAAAAATAAATAATAGTTTAAAAAAACTAAAAAACACGCTTTATATGCAACCGAACTAAAAATTAGAAAATAATTTTTCATTAAAAAATATTGTCACTTCAGAGTAAAAAGCGTGAGGTGCATTTTACTATTTTTTCATAACTTTTCCCTCATAGATATTGGCAAATATAATAATTATAACATTTAATATATTAAGCACCCCACGCTTTTTACTCTGAAGTGACAATATTTTTTTTAATGAAAAATTATTTTCTAATTTTTAGTTCGGTTGCATATAAAAGACCCGGGGTAAGTGGAACCACTTATTTTGCTACCTCAGGTTTAACTTACTGTTAATTCGGAAGGATAAATGGAAATAATTCGATATTTCTAGAAAGCATTAATTGTTTCATATACTAATATCAGAAAAGTTTACAGCAGTCATCTAAAGTTAGTTTGTCATTTCCAGGAAAATATATATATCATTTCTCATGGGTTACACATGCCCCATAAAAGGGGCAAGTGTAACCAGGGCATGGGGTAAGTGGAACTTATGTCTAAATTCTCATATAGAAAGCATTAAAATACAACGGGGCAAGTGTATATAAAATGTTTTTCTTTTCTGTAATTTTTAATTTCTTTTTTTTTTAATTTTAAGGCTTTGATCAAGGGAAAACATTTATTTTTAGCCTGTCTATATTTCTTATCCTATTTTCTGTTTTTTATTGCTGGTATAACCTAAATGACACTTTTTAAGGCTTCAAAAGGATCAATATAAATCATTGGTAAGAGTTCGATAAAGAGACATTCTAGTATTAAGGCCTTACTGCACCTCCACTTTGCCCAAAAAATTAAAACTTTTAAGTTATAAATACGTTATTTATTAAAAAGCAAACAACACTTTGTAAAATATTAGCTCATAAACTTAGGATAAATTATAAGAGTCAAAACAAACATAAAATGTAATTTTTCCCCGCTTCTCGATAACTGGGGGTGGTCGAAACTTGTTAACTTCATCTGACCTAATGATACTAATATCATCGATGTCTGGCCAATGAAATGAGGAAGATGTTCCAACCCTTCTGGTTAATTTTACGCAAAAACATGGTTCTTTTTCAATGACTTGAGCTACATACATCTTGGTTGTTTCCTTTGATGAAATTTTGACGTTTATCCAATCAGCTACACTAAGTGCTCCAAAATCTTTATCAATCAGTTCCATAAGTTGGTCTTTCTCTTCTTTTTTTGAATTTCATCGAAAAGACTACCGTCATTCGAATCATTTTCAACAAGGTTTGCAGGTTCATCATCATCGTCGTCGGAAGTAACTTGTTACCGGCAGCGTTCGCTGCAAATAAGACTGTAATATTTTCTTTTCCGGGGCCGCTAGTTGCTCGGTGAGAAGGTGTTCCTATTTGTCCAAGAACTTTAACTCGAGTGGGGTCCATGCAAAAGCTAGTCTCATTAATGTTCCAAATCTCAGTTGGAGCAAAGTCGGTAGTAACTTCCCTTTAATAATTTAAAGTAGTCATGTATTACAAACGGATCAATACTTTTTTCTTGGCAGCCTCTACAGCTTAAGGTTTTTTTAAACTTAAGTTGTGAGTTTTTCTAAATCGAACAAAAAATCATCACCGGAAACTCCATCTTTAAAAGGTGTTTTGATATTATTTTATCGAACATTTTGACCAATTGTCTTTAAAACTTCTTTTGTAAAGACCGAAACCCCCACTTTTCCATGGATTTAAGACCATCTGCAATTTTTGTTTTTTTTTTTATGTAGGTACATTTTCTTGTACCTCTATCCAAATACTCTAGACTGGGACAAGTAGTTTGCCGTAACGGTTCCACTCTTTACCCCCAATAGGTGTTTTTCTCGGGCAGTGAAATCTTTAGCTCTAAGGTTAGTTATTTAAAAATCTCTAACACCTAACACTGTTATCTTAAATCTATTTATAAAAATTACCTACCTTGAAAATATTCACAAATTTTCTAAAATCAAATATTTGAGAAGAAAGATCAACAATGTGCTGTGTTTAGCTCCCCTGTTCGAGCGAACGTGCATGTATCGGCAATGGTATGCACTTTCTAGAACTTCTGTTGCCGGGCCGGTCACATTGCGCAAGGTGCGAACATTAGGTGCTAATACTGTACATTTCCGAAAGATGGACATATAAATATTGCCGTTAGGCGAAATAAACAGGATAGCTCCACTTGCCCCAAATTTACACTTACCCCGGGTGACCTTTATAATACATTGTTTACACGTCAACATAACCGATTGACAAATACCGTTTTAGAATTGGTTTTTCACTTAAAATAAATGATAGATTATCCGTTCTGGCTGCCAAACTTTGTAGAATGCCCCTGAATTTAAAAATTAGGTACATTTATCAGATACGCTGAATTATCCAATGCTAGTTACGCGAATCTCCAACGATTTCCACTTGCTACATTAATTTTATTTTTTACAGGTCAAAGAGAGGACATCTCTTTTTATTATGGACTGTCTCTTTTCCGTAGTGGTTGTTGGGTACTTGGTGGTATTTGTGTGGAGGGGTTTATGGCTCTTACTGGATATATTTCTATTTCCAGACGATGAGGAATCATCAGCTCATGGGAGTTTGGTAAGTAAGTAAGTACATTACTAATAAACGTAAATCTAGGTAAGAGTCCCCTTAAATTTTTTTTTTTCAAAGCGATTAAAGGTTTACTATTTTACTTTGATTAAGAACTGATTAAGGTAACTACACAGAAAAAGTGCGTATTGGTATTGCCAAAAATACTAATCCATAGAAGCTCACAAGTGAGGTTTCAGCGTACCCGAAATTTTAGTACCTACCCTGACCACCAGATAGCGAAAGTAGTCCAATCGACAAATAGAAACTCGACATGGGCATCGACCAATTTTCTGATTGGTCCGGTGCCAACTTTGCTATCTGGTGGTCAGGGTAGGTACTAAAATTTCAGGGTACGCTGAAATCTCACTTGTGAGCTCATGGATTAGTATTCTTTGGTATGGATAATCCCTCTTGTTTTATTATAAAGTAAATAAGTAGAAAGTAAAATGCTATATTAATAAGAATACAATTTACCAAAAACAACTACTCCCCTGGCTATATGTCACGACGGGTATTGAATTACATTAATTACACAAAATCTTCGTTCGCAACACACAAGGATACTTGGCTGATCATAGTGAGATGCTTGATATGTTCGTCCGAGCAAAGTGAACTCTACAGAAGTCGGGTTTAATGAGTCGCAGCCAGTGACGAAAGCAGCCGAAAATGAGCTTTGAAAATGTATATGTGACGACGTGAGACAATTCCTCCGGTCCCCATCGTCAGTGGTGGAACAAGCCAACCCTGCTCCCGGGCTCGAGCGTCATGGGTTTGCACGCTGTGCAACGCTGTGCACCCAATCGTCCATTCACTCAGCACCCTTTACCATCCAAGGGATGAATGGTAGGTTAATGGCTATGCCTGGTCCCTACTGTACTGAGCAGTCTACTCTCAACTGATTGATTGTATACCTTCTCATTGCAATCCTCGTATTTCGTCCTGGCTGGTACTCATCAGTAGAGTGTGGAGAAGATATCTTATCTATTCAAACCCTAGACACGACTAACTTCCAGAGTTACGATGACCTCGTCATTGTGACTCACCAAAATCGACATCTGTAAAATTCAATCTTCTCGGACGAACACATCAAGCATCTCCTTTTAAACAAGAACATAGGTTTCACCTTTTACATCCAATGAAAACCATGTTATTTCTTGTCAAATTTAAAATATTGTTTTTTATTTTTTACACATTACAATTAGTAGTGACCTTTAGTATAATTGTCATATTATTCAATTAGAGAACACAAACTTATACGCTCGTGCTATTAACCAATTTTTCCAGCCACTAGACCAGACTCAAAATGTTTATATACTTAAAATACATAAAAATAGTAATTTAAAATTTCATGCATAAAATGTCAAATTGGATAATTTTGATATTTTGCATATCAGTAGAGTAATTGAGTTAACAAAATGTTTATTATTTAATTGGAAGTTTTATTAAATTATAACTGGTATGGTGAATAACAATGAAATTATTTACTAAATAAGAAACGACAACTAAAGGTATATCTTATTGTTGATGACTTAATGTGTTTTCGTTTATGTTTCTGTTCCAATCTGAAAAAAGTAAAAACGTAAATTTTAAAAAAGCAAAATAAACCTGCTCCTGGTAAAAATTATTATTTTAAGTAGCATCCAGGGGCTTCTAAAATACTTTAATATGAAAGTCCTAATGATTTAAGATAAAGTTAAACTACTTAAGCATATTTTTATTAGGCCCAGAACAAACCTCTGGACTCTGGATTTTAAAATGTTTACACGAATTTATTCCAAGTTTTTGTATCCTTTACTTTTATTTTTGTTTTACATTAGTATACAAGACATTTTTTGGTCACCTGCTTTTTTGAGTCCTACTTGCTTTTCTTAAGGTCTGGCCACACATAACCACACCATGGCCGCACCAAGCTTTCACAATGATAGAGGGAAGTGGAGCAGATTAATTTGAAAAAATCAAAAGCACTTTTAATGCCCTCAAAAATATAAAATCGTTATTATCCAGCAAGTGCGAAAAGTTATAGTTTCCGCCACGCGAATTGCCGATTCGGGCAAGCAGTTAAGTGCGGGAAAGTTATTTTCCGCAAGAGTTAGGATCAATATTTTTTCTACAAGCATAAAAGAAACAATTTAAACAATAAACAAAATTCTATTGGATGACATATTTATTTAAAAAAAATATATTAAAAAAATGCGTGCGGATTTTTTTTTATCGCACGCCCAGAAGTGGTTTTCAAATATTTTTTTATTATTATTATTTCGTTAATAAATAAGTATATAAACAAGAGTCACAAAATACCTCGTTAAATAAGTATAATCAACTCAAACGGCGAGCACGGAAGTACCAAAAAAATCGCATCATTTACGGTTAGCCTAACGCTCTAACAGTCTTCTATCTCTTTTTAAGTAGAGATGGTAGGTAAAGAGAGGAAATGACAGATCATTTTTGCTTCCACTCACGAAATCCTGTAAAACATGAATCGACAGAGCTGGCTTCAGTGAAAAGGGGTATTAGTTCTGCCAAACATAGGTATAATAAAATATCGGCTGATATTCATGTCTACCTAATAATCGTGTGTCAGTTGTTTTAGGAAAGCTGACAGCTTTTGCGTAAAGAAATATTTTTAAATAACTATTTTTTTATAATTTCTTACCATATTTACAAAATTCCGTTAAAAATAAATGAAATGACAAGGACGCCTTTAGAGAAGGCTGGTAGTTTCTGCGTAAAACATATTTTTACTTAACTAATTTTTTAATTAATTTCTCTGGATACAAAATAGTTATAGGAAAACAGCTAAATCCAACTACATATATCAATTGCATGTGCACTATAAATCCTACTATATCTATATACCGGAGCAGCTAAATAACATAACACATAGGCAATGTAAGGAAAAGAGACAGTCTAACGTAAATACCGATATGTTAGCATTTCGTATTGGATGATTCATTCTATATCCTTTGTTGGTGCTTTAATATCATTTTTGTTTTATTTTAAAATATACAACAGATGACAAAAAGTTATCAGATAGTTTAAATTGTATTACAAATAAAAACACCTTTTTAAGAACTCTACGAACCTAACACATTTATAAAATTCTTCTGTAATAGTTTTGAAAATATGACCATTTGACCATAATTTAAAATTTTTATTAGTTATGTATAATGTATCAAAGCAGAAAATTTGCTAAAAGCATTAGACCTACTCTTGTCTTGTCTGGACGCGGCTTTAAAAGGTGAAATAAATTTATTACCTGATTTAAAAACTACAGAATCAACTCTAGAAACCTAAAAATATTATTATGTATTTTTTTAATTTTGTACGATATAAAATAAAAAAGTTACGAGGGGGAGAAGGATGTAAATTTATATTGTACCCCCGTATACATTCATTATTTTCAAAAATGTGGAGTGGCCTATTTTTACTGTATCTAGTTTTCCGATTATAATTTTAATCTCATTAGGGGTCGTCCATTAATCACGTAAGGCTTAAATGGAGGGGACGAGGGAAATGTTCGGAAAAAATCCCCAAACATTACTAGGTGACAGGGAGGGTGTAGTGAAAATATCACGTGCATTTTTTTTTTGTTTAATATGCGATTTAAACAGAAATTTACTTTATTTTCTAGAGTAACATTAGATTATACTTACTTTTATTTTAATAATAATAATAAAATTAAAAATATAGTTATGATCGGCTCAGTATTTCCGAAGATTACCCCTTACAAAGTTATAGTTTATCCGAGAGAGCCGACCCGTACCCACTTTATTAGGCGTTAATATCTGAACTTTTTGTTTAATTAGAATAAAAAATAGCCCAATACACTCCTTAGTAGTGTAGCCTTTTGATTGTAAAATAATTTTTATGATCGGTTCAGTATTTCCTAAGATAATCGGCTACAAACAAGCAAAATTACAAACTTTACCTTTTTATAATATTAGTATAAATTTTTTTTAATATAGATTCTGGGGTACTCTATTATCGCCATGGTATATCTGCTTCAACCAGCCGTAAGAAGTGTATGTGCTAAACTATCCGGAGTCAAAAGACTAATTTTTTCAGACTTATTTATTATATTCTCGCTAATTGGTACAGTAAATGTATGGAGAGGAATATGGATGGCTTTGGACATTTATTTTTTACCAGGTGAGAGTATTAGCAAAAATCTTAGAGAGTAGCGTAAAAGACAAAGGCATTTTTTTAAATTATGGTTAAAAAATATATAAGTAGGTATGTTAATTATTTTTGGGTTACCAAACTATTTACTTATGCTATATAATATAGTTTTGCAATTTTTTTTTTTTCATTAAAAAATACAATAAAAATGATAGGGGAGAGTGAAGTAAGAGAATTCTCAACGAATTTCAAGCTTAAAAACTGACCAATTACGTTTGTTTATGTATTGCTCGATGAGCAGTCATAACACCTGTCAATTCCCCAGTTGAATCGCTAACTGCAAAAGGGGACATGTCCATTTCTTTACAAAATTGACATTTATGTATTTTACTGGTCTTTAGAGTTAAATACATCGTTCACACCAGCATCATTACTTATTGCATTAACAGACTTGACTTTGTGTAAATTTTCATTTACCACACCCCGTCCGGGAGATACCTCCTTTCTGAGGCAAATTTCGCGAGCTCACTGTATGTAACTTTGGAACACACGATTTAAAATCAAAAAATATGACATGCTATGTATATCATGAAGGGAAGGCAGGTAAATGAGCAAACGAAGTGTCTTTATTTTTAAAGCATTACCTTGATTAAGGTGAGTTACAGAAGTATAAAAATTTCATATTTTTTGTGGTAATTATTGTGGATAAAACAAAAACACCACTATATGATCCGGTTCTTAATGAATTTGATTACGCAAAGACGATTTGAACAGATAGAAGCATATTTTCCAATGAGTGGACATTTCTTTATGCCTTGTGACCGCGATTTCGGTTTAATAAAAAGCAGCTCATTAAACATTTTTTTACACTCTGCACAACTATACAGAAATAAACCAACCACAAAAATTCCATACCCATAGACAAGAAATTTTGACATGGCCAACCGCCGACAGAGAATGTGACATTGAATAAACCATTGTATAAGTTGTACGAAACTCTTTTGTTAACAAAATTCATTTAATAAAATAAAAATAATGTTTTTAATTCCCCTTTACTGCAGAAAGGGGATATTTCCATCAATCAAAAATGACAGCTACGCCAAGCTAAAAAAAACTAAATCGGTAATTGATTTTTTTGTGTCGTTATATGTAAAATGTCATCAACAATATAATGTAAAAAATTTGAAAGCCTTATAAATTTTTAAAATTAGTTACACTGTTTTTTGCGTCTCCTAAATATTTTAAAAATGTGACATGCCTCCTTTCTGTAGTTAGCGATTCAGTTATTAGAGAATTATTGCAAGTTGCCTTATTAGGACCGGGTCTTCTTTATACCAGCCTGATATAAATAGTGCCTGTATTGATTTGAAGTTATTGCACATCATGTTGATAGTTGTATTAATCATTAAAAAAAAAGGAAAAAATATGTTTAAAAGTCATAAATTACATAAAAACTTTTTAAGTATTTTGATCTCTAAAAATTTTACGATTATGTGCCGTTCGGTTACACGAACAGTTCCGAAGTTAAAATAAGACTAAAGGCACGACCTAAGACCGGCATAAATATATCCAGGCACTATTCTTATTAAGGAAGTCCTTAGACCACCATGCATCTGCGCAAGCTCAGATGTTAAAATAAGGCCGGTATTATTAGTGCCTGGCCTTATTTTACAGTGCAATATTTCTCTATTAACTGTTTGCTTTCGTAATAAATAATCCTGACTTTGGCAGGTGACATGGTTTATTAAATAAGGGGCGTTGCCAACAGTTTTTTCTTTTTAAATTAGTATATTTAGATGACATGGAGGGGAAGATGGGAGTAATGCTTTTACAGCTTTTCTTTTTTCCTTAACGCTCGACTGACATGTACTGTGGTCTGTAGAATCTATTTAGATAAGGATGTTTTGGATGGAAAAATAAGCTATTTAATATACTTGGGTACTATATTAAAATTAGCTATCATAAGACAATTTTTGTGCCACGGTCAGTATTAAATAAAATAATGTTTGTTGCTCATTAACAAAATAAAGCACAAAAGAAAAAAGATGCTGTACAGCAACAACTAGTCTCATAATCCTCATCTTACTCGCACCATGGGCCATGGGGCAAGACTGGAGCAAAACACCTTTTTTATTTTTATGGTTTTTTATTCTAAAATTGATAACTAAATCATTCTCATGTAACCATGTAATAAAAGAAATGTAATAGGTAGTACATAGATTAAAAACGAACCCTCTTATGCCCAGTTTTACAATTGCGAGTTCAGTTTAGATTCAGATGAACTCAACTGGTACTAATTAAACCCAAGACTAATACACACTTTATAAATCCACTTAAGAACTTTATTTCCACCTTTAGGGTACCTACTAAACGAATAAAATTAATAAAATTGTAAAACACAAACTCACTTTTAAAAAACAGTTTCTATGGTCGATGTCCATGTCGAGTTTCTATTGGTCGATGCCCAACGACATTTAACGCTGTGTAGAACCTGCCCATTGAGTTTAACTTAACCTAAACTAAACTCGCAATTGTAAAACTGGGTATTAAAGTATAACCTTTGCGTTGATTGATCTTGAAATCTTAAGTACCGCTACTTGTTCCAATCTCCCCTGATGGTTACTTTTATTTTAGATAATCATGCCCTTAGTTGTTGGATCACTTTAACAACCGCATTAGTTTTACTTATTCTCTTGGGTTGTTCCAACTCATTATTGGTTCGTGGTGTTTACATTGATGCAGAAGAACAAAATGAAAATGCGTCGTACTTCCTTGCTACTACCTTCGCCTGATTTTCCAGGAAGAAAAGTTAAAGAAAATCAACAAAAAGTTGCAAATGAACGAAAAGTCATTAAAAAATGAAAACATTGAGAACAATCATGTTGTAACAATTGGTACTGTTAGTAGTTTTGTGGAAATAAATAGTCAGAAAGACCACTGTAACTCCTAGGTAAGTCGATGTTGACA